>JAZGTJ010005138.1:0-28435 GCA_036877575.1 Botia almorhae
CAATTATACACCCCATGACAAATATGAAAAACAAGACAAGGCTCAGCTGGTCAGGCTTATGGCATGACGCCACTCATTTGGCTCCTCACTATTAATCAGTTCCCAATTAGACATGACATGAAGGTTCATGCCCTTATTTTGTTTGGATATAAAGAAAAGTTCCAGCTCTCCCCTTTAAACTCCCTAATTTTAAAACTTACAGAGCAAGAAACCTGAAAAGACAAATCAGCAACAATTTTGCTGTTTTCAGTTTGTTTACCACACAATTTCAGGGCTTTTGTTGATTCGTGATATGGATATTCATGAAAAGGTTCTGTTGAATTAGATTATCAACAAAAGTGAAGGTTACAAAGAAGACTAACTAAGGGCCGTGAAAATCAACATGCATAAAAATAGCTTGATTACACATTCTTCTGAAAGGAATCGTAAGCTGCAAATAAACAGACATTAGACACAAAGCATTGCTGTTTTAGATGTGTCAAGTGGATTTTTCCCCTCCCAGAATTAAACATGCTTGCTTTGACAGGAGATGCCATGACCATTAGTTTTGGCATGAAAGACGAACAGATTCTATACTTCTCCTGCAAGTGTGACATGTGTTCTGACGGTGCTCATCATCCTGTCATCATAGTACGAATTTCTCTACTTCTCAGATAGATTGCAAATAGAACACAGTTACATTGTTTACATTAAGAGCAATTGTATCTGGATAATATTTGATTTTGATGCCACCTTACTAAACAAATGCAACTAAAACTATTTCAATGAAATATTGAAATATTATTGACATGACGTTTCATGTGTAGGTTAGACTAACAATAAAGCCAAACATTTCAGAAGGTGCCCAGAGGTCAGCTCTCTTCTGCTGATGCCCTGAAGGTGACCAGAAGCTTTGCTGAACAGCTGTGGGCAGCCACTATTGTTGGTGAAAAACCTTTGGAGGAGCTTAGATCATCTGGGATTGGATCTGGATGAAGAAATCTCCATGATTTTAGATGGCAACCTCAGAGTCTTTGCACAGATGCAGGTTATTCTTCTTCCAAAATGAAACACAAACAAATGCCAACATCTCAAACTAAAATCTAAAGCTGGCTGTTAGAAGTGCTGGGGAGCGAAACTCAATTTTACACTACCCCAACAAACACTGACAGGGTTAACACACCCGATCCAACAAAACAGCTGTTAGAAAATGGTGTTTGTCAGGCAGCGTGAACTAGCCTTAAAAATCTGCATCTAAACTTAAAGGTCAAGTATTTCTCAAAGTACACACAAAAATAGTGAAAAATGAGTTTCATTTGCTCTGACCTTTAAAAAGTCTGTAAGCCCTTTGTAAATACATCTAAGATATATGCGTTTCCCAAGACTGATTACTCTTCAGTGGCTGTGACTACACGTCATTCGACAATTTCCTTTGAACATGAAATGAGGGGATATGAGCTGCTCTGTAAATGAATAAATCTTTATTAAATGCAAATATATAGTCAAACAACACTACAACTCTCTTGCTGCTTTACAACAGCGTAAAACTCAGTAAGCTATCAATGTAACACACCTGACATATTGTTTAGGAACCTGTGAACGTCTGTGAACGTTTTCCTGCTTAAAAATGTAAATTCTTTAAAGCATCATATTATGAGAAACCAAACATATTAAGAATGTTTTGCAAAAAAGACATTATGAACACATACTGTAACTTCCCCACTCCAAAACGACCATTCACGGTAACCTGCACAACTTTTCATTCTGAAACTTTTTGATTTCTGATGTCAAAAACCCAAATTTGTGCTGGTGTAATTGGTGTAACTGTCTACAGTTACACCTCAACTATGTCTATTTGAAACTTGACAGTTTACAGTAAAAAAGCAAAAAAAGCAATAAACATTTTCCATAGATGTACCCAAGACAACAGTTTACAATACAAGCAATAACAGTATTCCAATTATTTTACTACTACCGTCTGTTAGTTGGCTGTACTTCTAGAATGAGCAACTTCCTGTCACCTCAAACCACAGAGGAACCGGTGAGGCTGATAGAGTTGTGCTATTACCTTACCCTGTAGGGCGTCTGCCATCAGTGTCTGTAATGTTTCCAAGACAAAGTATTTTACATGGATCCTTTGAAATATGACTGCAGATATAGAGCTTCACTCTCTGACAGGAGAAACAAATGGCAGAGGTAAGTAAAGGCAATTATCCATAAATAAATCCAGTGAAATAAAATAATAAAATAAACTTTGTCCAAGTTTAAATGATAAATGCAGGAGACAAAGTCAAATGAGTTTAAATTTTTAAGTTAAATTACAATATACCTTCATTTAAAATGGACAGTTTATAAATTAAAAAATTCTAAAATTCAGTTTATAAATTTAAAAGTTCTAAATCTGTTTATTATCTAAAGTGGTAAAAGAAACACAAAGTAAGAAATGTAAGAAATCACTAATTCTTGTGATGTCCCCAAAATAAGGGATCGTCTTCAACGCCTCATACTTTAAAGCTTTTTCAGCTTTACTGCTACAGAGCATTGCTGTTAACAAAAACTAGCCTAAGGTGGTTTTCTGGTCCTAACTGGTTTAGACTGGTCTTCTAGTCTGGTCTAGCTGGTGCTGAGCTTGTCTGCCAACTGGTCTCCCTGTCTGACCTCCTTAAAAGTATTAAAACTCCTCTTAAACCTGACAAAGCTTTTTTTGCCTAACCTTTCTGTAACATGAAACAAAGGAACCCTGGATTACAATAATTTAAAACGGGGTTAATAGTGACCAATGTGTGAACAATGCCATATGTGCTAAAATCATGTGATTTTACAGTCACCGTGACATCACCAACCAGAACATGTTCCTGGATCAACACCATTTTTCAACCTGTAACATTTTTATCAACCAATCAGATTGTAGGATTAGGTTTAAGGTTAACGTAAAATACATATCACAGCTTAACCTGTTTGAAAACCTAAGTTGAAATTTAGGTTTTTACAATAAAGGCTGCTCAGTCACTGGTTAATACGAGCTAGTTCAACAGAACGTGCAGAAATCGTTTGTGTATATCTGTCTGTGTCATTCTCATCTCTCTTTGCCAACTCCATCTTATTTCCATCTCTGAAAAGAGAAGCCGGAGTATACAGAGACCTTGTTAAGCATGGAACACATGGAACGTGGGCGATCAAGCTGCCTTCATATAAGATCCCAAATGCATCACAAGGAGGTGAGAGCCGTTTTCTACATACAGCTCATTTCAATATTTAATGCCCTTTTTAAAGCTAAAAAGTGATGCGGTCGTAATCCCATTTGGCATTGACTACACAAACTATGCTACAAAAGAAAAGTCGCACAGATGTGATGAAGATGAAAATATGGAAGCACATCTAACGCCTGTGTGTGCTGATGGTGGAAAGATCTGATGACTTCCAGAGCTTCATTCCATGACCCTGTTTTCCTAAAGCCTGCTGAAATGTTCCGCGCTAATCCCATCCTGACACCGGCACGTGAGGCAGATGACACCCTACAAAAGAGGCCTGCGAACAGTATGAAATATCAAACAGACGCACATCATGAATGAGTAATTGAGAATGACTGCGGGGCAGAGCGCATACTGAGGAGCGTCTTGGCATGAACGCTTCATCATACACGGCCCCGCATATTCAAGCCAATCAGATCGACCTGCCAATAAGACCTCGATCTTCTCTCTCTGTACTTGTTATTCTGACAAAAATGGAAAGATGGATTTAGAGGGTGAATGTGATTAGTGGTGTATAAGGGAAAAGTTTTGGGATGTTTTATTTTCCCTGGTAACCAGGGTGAAATGGCAGAATACAAATCATTTGTTTCCAGAGGAGAGGCAGAACGCAATAATGCAGAAAAATATTGCAGAAGTGAGATCATTTGTTGGTGAAGGAGTACATTTTTCAGTATTACATAAACATACACTGAACATACGGTAAAGAAATGACATGAATGTTCTTAGCCTGAATAAATTAAATGCACACGTTTGAGGTGTTATTCAATGGCTTTATTTTTACGTTTAAAAATTCAAACGTAAAGTCAATTTTCCGGTCAAGCAACATTTGTTTCGCAAAGCTAGCAAAATCTATACAATTTAAATGCAAATTAAGTTAACATATTTTATTAAACAGTTATTATATTAACAAAAAAGCCTGATGTCTTCATTTCTGATATGTTAAGGTCACTTGTATAACAACATCATGTTACCTGAAGTTTCCTTGCAGCATTGATACAGTTAAAAGAAATGTGCTAAATTTAAAATAAAATCATGTATAATGCATTCATTATAATGCAGTGCATATTTATTGTTGACATAAACCTTTTGGCCATTGATTCTCTTGTACTACGGGTCAGTTTGAAGATCAGAAATCATCAAATGAAAAACTGCCTCTACTTACATAATGTAAACCAAATTTATATAGAGGATGTACAACTGATTGTTTATTTATACTTCATGAATCGCACGCTATAAATACTATACGGGTTTTAGCGTTATGAGCAATACGGTGGCTTCAGTGGGACACTTGACCATTCAAACACACAGATTTTTGCCCTGTGTTGCGGTCTTTAAACAATCATCACTAATCATTCTGAGGTTTTACAGACAAGGAAAGCCAACCAGTGCAAACACAACAGGCCTCCATTTAAAATCACAGATCTTAATCTCTAAACCTGCTTATCTTTGCAGAACCTGGAGACATCTGTCCAGTATTGAATCTCACATGCTCTCAAAAACTCACTTGTTAATCAAAGCACACAGTAAACAAATTGATGCTCCATGACAAGGTTGAGGTTCTCCATTATCTTATGAGTTAATGTAACTATATATTTATAAATCTAAATCTTATCAAGAGAAAATGCCATAAACTTCTTTAAAAAGGTCAAACAGCACATCTCTCCTATGCATAAGGCACGTAAACCATTTTAGTGAAGAAAATCACTTCCAGCTCTTCCACACAAAGGACACCAGCAATTACTGATGTAATAAATAACTGTAGGAGATAAGTTAATAAAACAAATTAATGATGACATTATTCAGCATAGGAAACTGACCCAAATGTGGTCATATTTAAAGAGGTTTATATGTACTATTCAGCATTGTTTCCCTACAAATGAAGGATAATACAGAGCTAACTCACAGCAATTTGGCTACTGCAATCTAGTGTCTGCTGTAATATTCATTTCTGTTTTATTGCCCTCCTATAATCAACAAACCATTTTCAACAGCAGGTGAATGACTAAGATTAGACTAGCACGCGCTTTCAAATATCAGTAACAATCATCATTCTCGCTTTCCACCCGCGCTAAAATCAGCATCTCAATCAAAGCACAGCGATCTACTGAAATTACAGACGCACACGCACCAAACGAGAACATGGACGTCGCAGGACGTCGAGAAAAACGGAGGGCTTGGCACCATCTAGTGGTCGTGAAACAAACAGCAGCGAGTTCACTGCCAGTGAGAGCATTAGGGTTTATCGGAGCCTAACCTCAATACTCAGCCAAAAATACTCACTGAGGCTGCCAAGAGACACTAAGTGCAAGCAAGATCTGACTCCGATCAGAAACCAGATCACAGATGTGGAGTTTTTAAAAATGCTAGTCACCTACAGTAAGCAAAGACAAAACAGGTGTAAAAAAGTGTAAAAAATGTTAAATAAATACAAGCTGCCTAGAGGAAAAGGAGGAAAATATGATACACAGGCTAACAGTAACCAGACTGTGCATTTACAATAAGAAGTCAGGTAAAGTGTTTTTAAAATTTTAAAATGGAATGAAAATCTAAAATTCTAATGTATTTAAGAAAATATGTTTATTTACTAAAATGTACCAAATCTTTTTTATCTAATCTTTTTGATTCATTTGATTCATACAGCCTGTGCTGTATTAGTCATGTACTTTGAAGGCACTGTCAAACTCTAGCAGAAGTGATTAATAAACTGGTATAAAGTCAGAGCTGCCGATATGAAACGCCCTCTCTATCTTTAGAGCAGGTTAAAGGTATAGGAGAACCTCTGCTATTTTCTTTCTTCAAAGAACCACTTTTGTAAGGCTGAGACGGAGCAGGGTCGGAGAGCGGGGCCTGGGCTCCCAGAGTCAGTCCGCTCCACTGCCTGAACGCACAGCTGAGTCTGAGCGTGGTACAGAGTGCCATCCTGCCAATGCAAAGGTTATGAGAGGTTATCAAAGGAACTGAAAAGAGAAACATTACAGGGAAAAGTGACTGCATTTTTTCCATTCCAAGTAATACATTTTTCCTTAAGAATAAAAAAGGGATGTAAATATACATTTTGGGTGGAACAACACTGATATGCAGTTCCTATGATGTGGGCGATTGCAGAAGCATTGCTATATGGTTGCTAGGGCACTGTTAGGCATTTTCTAGAATGGTTTCTATATAAGTCTATAGGATTTTTTTCCACTCTTTTTTTCCATTCACCAGGAAAAATGTCTGATTTCTTAGAAAAGTAACAGCACACCTTCCCACAACAAGCCAGAAAGGGCTTTGTGCACTCTCTCTCTCTCTGTCTCACTGAATACTTTAGGATATTACCATAGGTCAACTAGAACAGCAAGCTTAGCCAACCCCAGAATCTCTGTCTGTCGTCACACTGGCCTTAAGGTGCTCAAAGTACCCGTAAAGAGTTCACACTAAGGTTTGCTACTGAAATTTCACTGCAAGCCACACCGAAACCCCTTGACATGCTGCCCGTGACTTTCTCAAGTAACACTTTAATGTGGTATGTTCTTGGCCATCATTAGGTCTCTGTGCTTTAAGTCTGTAAAGTATGCTTATTAGTGTGCACAATTCTAGTCCTGCTACTGTAAACCCTGTAAAGCGCCATACCCTACCAGATGAGCTACAGAAACACAATCAAAGTGCACTGACGGTTTATGATTTCACCTCTCTGAAAAAGAACTTCTGGTCTTCAGGCACAGGTTCCCGGGGCTTGCTGCAGTGATGCATCGTAAGGAAGGTGGAAACAGGATCAGCTACGACGCAGCCCGCAGGCTCCCTCGTGTTATAACGGATCTCTTGGAGTGTGGAGTACTCAAAGAACTATCACACAAAGACAAGAAGCCTCTAGCATTAGATATGCATACAAAGTGAGATTAATCGCATCAAAATCTTAAAGGGACAGTTCACCCCCCCCATTTTTTTCATTATTTACCCTCAAACCTATATGACTTTTCTCCTCTATGGAATACAAATGAAGATATTTGATGGGTGCCATGAATACTTTACATCACATCCTTTTGTGTTCCTCATAAGCCAAAAATCCAACAGGTTTGGAATGATATGAGGGTAAATTACAAAATAATTTTTGGAGAACTTTCCCTTTAATCAAAACACTAATCTGAGGCTCAGTCAGATTGAAAGAGACAAATGTACAGCATCAAGCTGAAACAGAGGAGCATTTATCTCACATTCATAGAGAGACTCCATTAGAAAAGTGTTGTTGTGCTGTACATATGGCTCATATCGTGCACTGATGAGTCTCCAGGGTTCGCCTGCCTCCCCACAGAGCGGGAGATGTATGAAGTCACACTGCTGTGCCAGGCTGCAGGAGCCACTTTAAAAACAACCGTGTGGTACAGTACACAACAAGCTATTTATTGCAACGTATTATGAGGTTGTCTTAATAATACATCAAAGCCTTAAAACATGTTTGATGTATATTTCTGGCAAGAATGATGTCTGTGTAGGCTATTGTGTGACTGTGAATACCAGAGACAAAAAAATATTTAGTTATTATTTACTCTCCCTCATGTCGTTCCAAATCTACTTTTTCTGTGAAAGTAATTTTTCAAAGCTCATGCAATAATTTATAATTAAGCAACTAATTTAACAATCACGGACACTTCTTCCACTGTAGCCCAAAATTTTGGAATTTTACAGCCCCTGGTCATTGTGAACTGTCATTGTATGACTGTTGTTATGATTCTGCGTAATGATTCTTCAAAAAGTCTACTACTGTGTTTCACAAAAGAAGCAACATATGGGTTGAGAACGAGTATTTAATAACAGAACTGTCATGTTTGGGTAACTAATGGGAGCAGTGCGCCAGCTTTCAGAATTACCTGGTTTTGCCCCATGCCATGACATGGGTAAAGAATGACACGATGACCAGCCATGTTATGATCATCAGGTGGGTTGTAGTCAAAGCAGTAGTTGGTCATTCCTTTATTCTTCAGCTAGTTAAAATAAGAAAGACCAATGTTAACGTCTCGTAGTTACATAATGCCACTCGCCTGCGGTGCAGAACTATGTTGGTTACAATGGAAGCATCTGTTTTCACTGCTGTGTATATTGGCACAATTCCTATTGCCATGATAACGCCGCTCTGATTGGTGGAGCTAGTTTCAGGATTATGGGATTCATGGGTAGTGCAATTTAAAATCACACTGACTTCTAGTTTTTACAGAGGTATATACCATCACTAAAAAACCTTGGCGCTCATGTCTTATATGTTATTGCTGAAAATCAGTTTTGCTATTTTGAATGGCAAAAACGAATTCTATTTTTGTGCTTTACTGTCTGTTCATGTAAATTTAAATTTTAAATGTTGTCTTCTCTCACCATTCCAAACATCCCAGGCCTGTCCTCTGGAACTTGAATGTCAGGGTAGATGTTCTCCAAGAACCACTTAAAGCTCTTACATCCAAGACGCATTCTGAGTTTTCGCCTGTCAGTCACATCACCATATGCCTCCTGAAATAAGAAATATACATTAAAAATAATGCTGGAGATAAAGAACCTGTTGTACAAGTCACATTACTTTAACTTCATAGCATAATCAAATGGTAAAAATAATTCAGTGTATATTAATAAGTGTGAATCCAGGTCACAATATTATAGCGATTACAACACTTACATTTTCCAAAGAATAATGACAAATGTACAGATGGACACATGTACAGTACCAATGCAATAGATGCAAAAGGTCTTTAGTAAATAGATTTAAAATTCGGCCTGATTCTCACATAAAGCTCTTGTATGGCTCAAGAAGACAAAGGGAACTACTTTAATAATACTTTAATTTACTTTTGGGAGGCTGGCAATTTTGGACACTAATACCTCCTGGAATCCACAGAAGAAATAAACAATACAGCTTTAGAGAGACACTGACTTAACAATGGTAGAATTTAAACTGGGTAGAAAAACAACCCCAGTTTGGGGGCACAACTGCCCCCAGTCTACCCAGACTGCGGGCAGTTGTGCCCTACAAGTGTGTGCGTGTTTACGACTTGCAGTGTGTGTTCACTCCTCACCAGTGATGGGTTAAATGCAGAGGTCACATTTCGGGTATGGGTTACCATATCTGACAAATAGGTCACTTTCACTTTTTTCACTTTCAAAACTGAAACAACGTATTAAGTTGTCATTGTTTGTTTAAATCTATAAAGCTAACAGAAAAAATGACATGCTAAAGTTGAATGATAAGATGTAGTTAGCATTTTTCACAGCAATTTTTCAATAAAACTTACAGAACTTTCCTACCAAAATGGTTGGCTGCTTTATGACAAATTGCTTTCCTTTACAATATTGATTTTCTTTAAAAATGTTCCTGCACAATTTTTTTGAAGTCAAAAATGAATAAACAATGAATAGAATGTGATGTTTTTTCAGAGGTGGGCATGTACAGTACAAATTACTGTCAAATTAAGCATTCTGACCATCGAGATCCATCACGGAGCACAGCGTTCCCAAACTTTAGGACATGGTGGCACAGTCAACAGAGATTTTGGCCATAAATAAAATATGCAGTGGGACTCGGTGGGTGAAAAAGAGAGCTATCTCCTTACGAATTTGTGCGGTGGAAGAATATGAAGGTTGTCAAACTTGATCCACGCTGGCAAGCCTGGTGTTTGCCTGCGGTTTATGCCCGAGGAGAGAAAAGAGCCTTATCTGCTGGCATCACATCAGATAGATTTAGAGCTGCTGGTGCCAACCTGGCAACATCTCCAAGGTTGAGATACAGAAGGGTTACCCGATCTGTCAATAAGAGCTCCTCTTCCTTTAACTACAGAGCTCAATGGGGTGCAGCCACAAGGGCGGCTAGATGACAAACACACGGGCAGAGAGGTGCTACTACTGACTGAAGTCATTTCACATACAGCAGAGGAGAACCGGCCCACATGCTGAATGTCATTCATGTAGGGCACATCAGATAAATGCATTTATAAAAGTACAGAGATGTAGATTTATCTTGATTAAATACATCATAATGACTTCTGAAGTTTTGTGCGTCATTGGGCTAGTTCTGTGATCACTGCTTCTCTCATGTAGAGTATGAGTTATGATGTTTTAATTGGTCTCTGATACAAACCAAAGTAGCGAAAATGGTGTTAGGGTTGGTAAGTTTGATTCAGTTCTTTAATTCGTTAAAGCTGTCTGTTTTAATAAATCTTTTCCAAACTCTTGCTTTCTCAACAATTCACTTGCAACATCACAAAATTGATAAATGTTGATGTCACTCAACACTTATGATGTTGGATGTTTGGTGAAAAATATGTGTAAATGCTGCCGTTTATTATACTGTATTGATAAATGTAAACAAAAATGAACAAATATACTTCCTTGTGATCATTTTACAAATACATGTGTTCCGTTTTTTTAAATTAATTTATCATTTTAATTAATAAAATTTCTTTTAGTTTTATTTATTTATTACATTTAACTGTTTGCATAAAACATTCTGAATCTAAATGACTGATTGGGATTATAAAATATGCATAAATTGAATATCTGAATATCACCAAAAAGTTACAGATATGGAGATATAATTTTTCTGGCTGTACTGCCCAGCCCTGCATGTATCATCTTTCACAAAGTCTCATGAATGGTCACAGTCTATTTACACTGCAGCACAGCTGTCACATAGATTGACTTGTGATAAATGTTGTCTTGGAAAATAAGCAGACAAGCAAACAAAAGCCAAGTTATACAACAGACTGTACAAGTAGGCCTACCAGACGGGCATGGGGGTTGCGATGGTAGTACACTTCTTTGTATTCATCCATCCAGACTTCTGCCGCCCGCACGCTGTTGGCCAGGGCCTTGTTTCTCGAGTATGGTGCCTTCATGGGGAAGACGTGACCCACATGTGAGCACGGGTGGATCTCCAGACTCCCTCCACACTGCCAGATCTGATGAGAGGTTAACCATACACAATAATTACATAATGACCCAGAGCAGGGGTTTTCTTTATGTTAACGACCCCCCCAAATATTATGTTAATATAAACCTTTATAATAAACCTTTTGTGAGACTTTTGTGTTTAGGTTGTGGACCACTAACCTAAAAATATATCCATCTATTTATATATTTATAAATTGTGTCTAAACTTAAATAAATGGCTACACTTAAAGTAATGTTAGATGTATAAACCTGCAGAGAAACATTTTAATTTAAATTCATTTGTACAGCAGCATCTTTTACAATAAATCTTTAAGACAGATTCCTTCATAGCAGCTTTACAAAGAATAAGCAAGATAAATGGGACTATACTGAAAAAAACAGATACAAAAGATACAAACATATATAAACAACTCAGGAACGCGTGTATGTAGCAGGAAATAGGAAAATCACACATAAACAAATATAAACACCTAGAAATGAAAGAAGCAATATTGTTTGGTAGTTTTTCACTATTTTTTCTCTGTACTTTTCTTTGAACCTGAGGGCCCCTGGATCCCAGTTTGTTGGTGCTGTTCCCTAGGTTAAAGAACAGCTCCTGAACTGGTAGGCTATTGCTGTCTAAGTAACAGTAGTGTTGTCTAAGTAGTGTTGGTGTCCTTGAGGGGATGTCAGCTGAGTAATAAGAGGAATCATGAGGAAGTAAATGCTGTATACACACAAGAGTGAAGGTCGGTTTAGTCATTCTGCTGGTTGACAAGACATTTACTTAAGGCGGTGGCTGACCTTCTGAGATTCATCACACATTTTTGCAACTATGATGGTGGCCATCTGTCTAAAACATGTCCGCAGGCTCTTCACTCAAGGGAAAGCAAAACCTGGACAGAAATATGAAGCAAAATGCTACTGGAGAACCATCCCTGAACTTACCCTAAATGAGAACTCCAGGTTCTCTCCACCCCACACCTCCATTCCTGTGTCATATGTGCCCAGAAAATGGAAGTACTTCTTATTGACTGCAAATAAACCGCCAGCCATGGTAGGAGACCTGGATTAAAGCAGGGACATATGGAATGCTTCATGTTAAGATAAGACTAAGCGTTCATTCTGAAGGATTTTTTTTAAAGAATGAAGAATATGTATTTAGCCTATGCTGTCTGCATTGTTTTTGCACCTGATTCACTAAAGAAATACACATCAGGAAAAAGCACAAACACTTCCACCCACAAATTCTGTGTTATGCAATTTAGTTCAGAGTGCTAGATTGCAAGTGACCTGGGCCATCAGTCACTAAGGTTGTTCTATAGTCACCTTATCTGTCAGTCACCTTATCTGTTCTATAGAAGACATTCAGTCACACAGGTCTGAAAAAATAGTTTGAAAAAAGTGCAACGTGTCAACTCATATGACAAGGTGTATTCTGGAAATAATTCTGCATGTTAAAAAGGAAGCAGAAACAAGTGCTCTTGCCCTGAGGGTTACTGTAATGAGGACCGTTTCCCTGGTAGTGAAAAGTAATAGTGCAGTTTGCTCATTTCCTTTGAACTGGTTGGTTATATTTGTGATGTCTTTTGATTCTTTGTGTAGTCAAAACATAGCTGCCAATGCTTTGCTTGGTTCAGGAATTGCAATCTACAGGCATAATTTGCCAAAATAAACATTTACCCTATTGTAAATTGTATGAACTTTAAGTGTCAGCCACACCTGAGCTTCGCCCTAAACCACAAACCTGATAACATCGGTGGAGGAACTTCTGCGTTTCTGCTCATGCTCTGGGACAGTGTGCCATGTAAATACCAGTCGCCAATCAAATCCTCCGATCTGAGGTTCTCCCGGATTTCCCAGGTATTGAAAGGTGTTCCAGTCAATTACATCTATTACTGGACACACAACAGCAGACGGCTCCTCCTTTATTCTATAGGATACAGAGATTAAAAAAACAGAGGATCTACCTTATTATCTAACTGTGACATCTAGTTTCAGCTTGAGCTGGGAAAGCATGCAAATATTGCCATGCAAATGTAAATGGCAGATAAACACAACTTAAAAGTGCTAACCGTGGCCTTTTGTTACTATAATGCATGTTTGTGGTGTGTAGGTTTGAGTGTAAGGGCTGAACAGTCTCACCTCTGGAGCATAGGTTCTAACCAACCCTCATGACACTCACAGTGGCAATCCAGGAAGGTCAGCACTTCTCCTGTGGCAATGGATGCTCCCAGGAGCCGAGCTCTCACCAAACCCTCTCTCTTCCTTGCTCGGATCAGACGCACCTTTCTCAGATTGGCAATATAGTTCTCTAAAGGCTCCTTTAAATGATCTGGCAAAATTGGAAAAATAATAAAACAAACAGAATGTTTATTAGCTCATACGTTAAGGAAAGAAGTGGACTTACCACAGCGTGGAACTCAAATGCGGGCAACGCTTTGATATTTCATTGATAAGAATCTGTCTGCATTAATAAATCTACCATTGTTTAGTTATAAATTAGCGAAGGTAATACGGGTAGTGAAGACTTACTAGGCTGGGCTATTTTTGGTTGAGATCATTTAATTTTAACGCATGATCTTGTCATGAGTGTGTGATCTGACACTTAAGTTCTTCCCTGCTGGTAGCTTGAGAAGTTTAAACTGGGACTGATACCTCGGTCGCTGTAGTCATCCACTAGTATCACTTCTGTAAGCAGCAGGTCAGGTGAGGTTTCCAGGACGCTGTGCACTGTTCGTAACAGTGTGGACCAGGCTTCATTGTAGAAAGCTATCACTACTGAGGTTGTGGGCAAGTTCAGGTAGTCATATTTTAGAGTTTTACATCTAAATGCAAAAATGATGTAGGCTTGTTAATGCATCATCACATATGTACTATACCGCATTCCCTAAAATTATTATTTAATTTGTAGTAATGTTTGCAGCACTGCAAAGCAATATGTAAAAATCAAAATGTATAGACACTTTGCAAGATGCAGGATTTCTAAATCATAAAAAAAGCATCAAAGATGCCAGTCATGTTCCCTGTATGTGCATAAAAGGTTAACATAGCTTTCGGATGAATAGTTTAAATTCAATACACGTAACAAATTAAAAACACAAGGGCAATAAAACAGATAGACAGACAGACTTACAATGGGTTCCATCTTTCAGGCAGTCTGCGATGTAGTGATATTTTATCGCTGACATAAGTGTTTATCTGATGCTTTTTGATGCTCTCAGCCTCCTCTCTCTTCTCTTCATCAGTTAAGTCTGTTAGTTTCACAGCTCTGCCCATCTCCCCTAAAGCATTTATATCTAGTGGAGGCTTCTCATAAACAGGTCTCTTTATAAGCGTATCGTCCACATTTCTGCGCTCATCAACTGGTACCTCTCTTCGACTCGCCAGTCCGCTCTCATTTTGAGGGTCCTTAGGAAATATTAAATATCCCGCTACAAATACTCCAAGAATGCAAATAATTAACTTTGACCGATTCCGTCTGCCACATATTGCCATAATGTGTCCGACTTGGGCGTCTTAGTTCTTTGCGGTTGTTTGTCGTCCAAAGTTCAATCTCATAAGAAGTTGAAGTTCAAGAAAAGTTCGGCGTCACAGATGAAAAATCTCATGTTTTTAAAGTTCCAGATTTCATTTTAAAATCAATAACGGTTGTGGGAAAAATACTTGAAGGTATGTAATGTATGCGATCCAAGCAAAGCAAAAGTTCGGTGGATGGTCAGTTAGTCTGGCTAAAACCAACTGTTGAAATATTGTCTGTCTCTAAACCTAACCAGCTACCTCGTCAGAACTGGGTATCATAGGCGCGTATTGTTTGCGCATTTTGTGGAGTTACGAGTTGACGTATATTTTTCTGCGCAAAAAACACGCGTCTTTGACGCAAAAATGACTCAACTCTGCTGACTCAAAGCGTGCATACGGTGGCCAAAATACTATCTAGGAAGGCTTCGCACTAAGTTTTGAGACACAGCCATACATACAGCGGTACATCCCACAGGTCTGTAGATCGATGTGAGGGATTTTCCCGATTAGATTAGCAGGATTGCTTTTTGCATAATGCCATCAGAACTGGTGGAGGCATATGGAAATTCAGGTCAAATAACAGAGACTTCAAAGGAGTTAAACACTGTGTCAGCCAGCACTAATCCAAATCCATTTAGTGCTCGTGTCCGCTTTGTTTATTCAAATCGTTATGCCCAGACATACAAGCCAAGTGAATGAAGTGCCTGCACATCGTTATTTATGTTGAGAGTGGATGATCTACATGTATGTTTGTGAAATACAGGAGGTTAAGACGGTTACTCGTTTTCATTTTACGAATACACAGACTTAGTGGTTTTGACAGTTTAAGACAAAATAACACTTCATTTCAACTTTTTAAAACGTGCATCAGTAGTTCTCTAAACCCCATACTGCTTTCCTAAAGTTTGGTCAAAATTTAAGTACGGATAGTGCTTCCGGGTGGGGCCACAAGTTAACGTTGACTGTCACGTGATTCAGTCATACGTAAGTTACTAAACATTAAATCTACGGCAGTTGTTTTTAATTAGTTGTTTGTTATTCCAAGATTTTATTTTATAATTTTTTTGTAAATATGTTTTATTTTTCCTATTAACTTTATATTTCCTATAAACAAATTTGTATACCTTAATTTTATATACAAGTGATTTTTTTGTATATTATAATGTGGCAAAAAATATTTTTTAATAGCAATTTTATGTATTGGTCTGATTTTTGTTATTGGATGCAGAACGACTTCTTATTTATGAAATGTATTCTTGGAAATATTTAGAGTTATGGAACACCACGACATTTGTTGAAAGAGACTAATATTTGTGAAGAAAAATTAGGTTGGAATACTGTGTTAAGTCTATTTACTCTGATGATGGACTATGCTGAACCAGAGAGACATTTGTGCCAAAGAAATATTTTTCTTAGCTCCCAAAATGAATTTCAAACATTAATTTTCCATCTACTACCTACTGTATATGTAATATTTTACCTTATAACGCTGAAAAAATACAAAGAAGCCAGCAAAATGTATGTCAATCCAAATAAACATGTTTAATTATTAATTAGGTTATCAGAGGTGAGATGGTAATTTGAGTGCCACAAATTTTTAATTGAAGACTTTTACTGTGTAAGCTTTAAAGAGTGTTATAATAATCTAAACAGCTGTGTAACATTTTGATACATAATACACTATAAACACTGTGTTTTTGTAAGATTATTGATAAATTGTGTACACATTATTTGAAATATATGCCCATAAACAGTGTTTTTTTTAATTATTGTGGGAAATATTTAATTAATAAAAATAGCTTTAAGCTGAACACAACTTCAAAATCAACTTGTTTGGCTTCCACTAACCTCAAAGGAATGGTGCTTGACCTGTCTGTCATCTTACTGCAGTATTCTTGGTTGACTATTCTCAATTGCCCACGTGAAACGAACCTAATTGTCATCAGTTTAAGAGAACTCATTACACACCCATTGGCTACAATCCAATCATCCTCCAGCAGAACACAGAAGGGAACATAAAGCTTGAATTATGCTTGCTGCAGGTATAAGCAGAATGAGAATTGTTTATAGTGATTTCAAGCCTTACGTACTTGCACAGAGCTCCTGGAAAGTGTGCCATTAAACTTTTCAGCCTGACTTGGCAGGACTCCCTCTGTGGTTTACTGAGATCAGGTGCACATAAGAGGATCAGATTCCAAAGTAAACCATATGCTGCATACACCTTTAATGTAAAGGGATGTAAAATAGGCAGTGTCTCAAATCCATGCATAGTAATGTACTGACAGCATTCATCCCACAGCATTTTCCCCTACACCACTAGATGGCACAGCAGCAGAGAGGCAGGCACCTAATAAACATGACAAAGCCCCAAAAAATGTTTTCATTAATTTAATTCATTGAGACAAAATACTTTGCACTTATTTTTCATGTTTCAAAAATACTTCATTACACTCGACAAAAGAGATGATCACTAAGATCTGTGCTTTATCAGTAGTATTTAAAATTTCATATTCACTTTCCCACACTTTAATTAATTAACTATCAAAGAATGTAAAAAAAAAAACATGTTGCCATAATTTGCATTTTAGTGCAAACAAAAACTATATAAAGAATCAAGTTAACCATACACAGCCATGAAGGACCTTAGTTATTCTGTAACTTATTTGTGCATTTGTGATTGTTCTTTTAAATCTCAAGATCTGTCATGGTTTACAGATAAACATGTTGAATGTTTGAAATGTGAAGATGTTTGAAATTTTTAAAGCTGGAAGACCATTGTAATAAAAGCACGTAGGCAATTAATCTGAATGCTTCACTTTGGCCGAAACTGTGTTAATATACTGTGATATTTTGATGTGTAAAGATGATACCTTTAACACATGAAAATGGGCACTTTTGCTGAAGAGGCACTTTCAGTTGAGTTGATCATTCAGAAACCATTGTTACATGACAGCCATGTAAATTGAAGACTACAGTAAATTAATCCCAAATTTCAGTCTAAGATGCTAAATGTATGAAAATGATAAACCTAATTTATCAAGACCCTAGTGAAGTACAAGCATTTTTAGCACATTGTTTAACATTTCTGTAATCTACTTCAAACTGAAGTGTACTTATTAACAAACCATTTGAACACTAATGTTTAACTGCTCCCTTGGAAAAAGGGAATATAAGATTTAAACCGCTGGTACAGCCCTATGTACCAGTGCTAAAAATCAATATAGCTTGCACAAATTCATATGAAAAGATCCTATTAATACAAAAATACACAAGTCAAACCCTCAAGGCAAAACATTCTGGAATCAGTCACGTCTGGTACAATTAAATAAAACAGATACACAGCATAACCAACATGTTGCTACTGTCTAAAATGAATTACTGATAGCATATAGTGCATGAATGTAAACAAAAACGCTGGTCCAACACAACACGGTCTTTGTTGGCTGGTTAAATTTGCTACAATGTGTTTTTAAGAGCTGTAATCTGCACTTCAGACTTGAAATACCACATCTTAGACTTGAAAGAAAAACATTGGCACTACTAGTAGACATGCACTTTGGTTTGCAAAGGCACATATGGAGTATAGGTTCCATTTTTCTGCCTGCTGCTGGTTTGTTCCTCGATGCATTCCAAGTCATGTATCTGAAGAAACATCCCCTTTAACGATGGCACCTGCATCCAAGTTCATGTGGAGTTTCAGGTCACTCAAATTTCCATCGCTGGTGTTTATCTCCAGGAGAGCAACTTCTCATCTGGATTTCTGCACGGCCATCTGATGTACGGTAGGATGTGATGCACATGTTTGAATGAGGATGATATATGCTTCCGTCCTGAAAGGAGACAATTACCAGATAATTATCATCAAAGCATCAGAGATCTGATATACAATGTATTTTATCTCTGCCCAAACATTCTGTTTACTGATGGCACTTCTGACATCATCCGAGCAGACTCACGTCTCGGAACTCCCACATGATGCTGGGAGATCCTGGAACACCGTCTTGTGGACAATGCTTCATTCCTATGTGTGTCATTCCATCCTGGACCTCAGCACAAAGCTCAGTCACCGAGTTAAAACGGATCTCCTTCTGTGATGTATATTCGAAGTACTGCGAAAGAGAGGGAGAAGCGACTTTAGAAAGTGATTTTAAATGCGTAACTCATCCAGTACGGATTGCACTATGTATATAAATGATCCCTCAAATCATGCATCTTATTGAGAAGAGGTGTGCTAGGACGTTGCTAAGCAGTCAGATTTACAATGTTTGCCCAGTGGATGAAAAATGAATAAAAAAATCTATTAGAGGAAATGGCAAAGGATGAGAGGGGTCATATTTCACCATTAATTTTAGCCATTTTGTAACATAGCAATTTCCTAGCCACACCCCTAACATATATGCTGTTATATCATTAAAATATATGTAAACTAAAGATTGTTTTAGCTATATCGTAAAGCCCTAGACCCAGCAAATGTTTCTGCTGTTTTTGAAAGTTAATAAAAACCACCCATGCTCTGTAAGCAAGTAATTTAATGAACAAATACGGAAGTTTGCACTTTTACAATCTAAGTCAGGTTAATAATTCATAAACATAATAATTCTTCTGGGCAGGGAATTAGATTATTTGAAGGTAAAGGTCAGAACAGCAACAACTAAAAGGTGTAGCAGCTCATTCTGCTTTGATTACGGAACAATTTCAGAGGAAATCTCTAAATAAACACTTTTTTCCACAAATGCATATATAATCAGTTACTATCAGTCCATGTACTTAAAGCCTCGTGTATTTTGCATACAAAGCTCTATCTTTTTTTAGGAGAAGTGGCTAAGGTTTCTCTTTCAACCTGGGCTGTGGAAACATTGATTTTCTCTCACACATGGTGCCACTTCCCTTGAAGCCGGTGGTGACATAAGCTACCGGACACACACAGACTGCCCTTTCCATTAAATATGCATCCAATAATCCCATTCTGTTTCTCAACTCCAGATTCAAAAAACCTTAAAGGGACAGTGCGTCTTAGTGTGGAATCCTGTTTCAGCACAAATAGAGCTTGCTTTGTTTTGCAGCAAATGCAACAAACAGGATCTGATGGATCTCCTGTGTTCGCTATCATAGGAGTTATATAACTGGAACTGAAATGCACCTAATGCTCATTTTTAAAGTTACTTGATAGTTCTGGCATTAATGGAAAACCCCTTTTAATCCCTCTAGGACATTTCAGACTGTGAGGTGAGGGGAAGTAAAAGGTTCATATTGATGTTAGTTACCTGATTACCACCCTGACCATGGCATCCGAACAGGGAGAGGTGAGCTCCTGTGGGGTTGTGGTCTGGGGCGTTGTAGTCCAGACATTCAGAGTGTATTCCAGCACTACGCACCTACACCAGGAACCAGGAAAGAGAAATCATGTAGAAAAGAAACAGAAAGACATTAAAAAGCAAGCCCACATCACATACATTACTGTGTAATGTGAGCAACAGCGCATCATTACCGCTCCATGCCAGCCTTGTCTGTCCTCTGGCACATGGAGATCAGGGTAGATGTTCTGCAGGTACCATTCAAAGCTCTTACACTTCAGACGCTCTCGCAGAAGAATCCTTTCAGATATATCCCCATAAGATTCCTATGGGAGGAAATACGCTTCAGCAGAGCTGACAAATAAAAGCATCATTCAGGACACGGGATACAGAAGGAGCATCTCTAAATCTTGAGCAGGACTGGTTATCAAAGGTTGTTAAAAAAAGAGGTTAAATTGAAATAAATTTAGGCACTTAAATCAATCAGTAAAAAAAAAACGCTCTTAAATCTCAAAATTCCTTTAAACGTGGAAAACTAGACACTAGGCTACATTTTATAGTGTAAATGATGGACATTTCGAAAAATGCTATAGTTTACACAGCTTTGTTTTGTTTGTTTATAGTTTTGTTATTTTGCACATTGTATTTCTAATGTTACTAATAAATAGTTTATATTTCTAATGTTACTAATAAATAATTTAAATTTCAGTTGTGATTGTTTAAATTTTGAATATTAAATAAACTATTGTTCAATTTTGCATATCCAATGAATACTTATAACCCAGGCCCTCACCAATGCGAATTATTACGTGAAAATACATCTGAAATAATATTCTCTCTATATGAATTTCTACTGTACCATTTATATCACTTCTTATTTCTCATAGCAGGTTCCACTCTGTTCTTCTAATCAACTTCACAGACATACTATTACATTTGTTATCTATTGTAACTGTAACCTTTTAGATTAGAGATCAAAAGTTTAAATGCCACATTACTTCTTTCCTTTATACTGATATAGTGAAGTCAACAAGACAAACCCAAGGTAAACAATCAATTTTGGAAACACCCCAAACGGGGAAGAAAAGCATTCTGACCTAATGTAAATGAATCATTCCAGGTAGCCAATCAGAGAATGTAAAGTCTTGCCTTCGATCTCTACGTGGCAACCAGGAAGTGATTTGTTTGAACACAGATCCTGGTCATTAATAATGGAATCTCCTGGTAATATGGAGTTACATGCCACGTTCATTTCAGTCAACACAACAATAGCCTAGTGTATATAATATATGTTTGCCCTATTTGATTATCTTTGTCAGCTATGTAGCTTTTCAAAGAAAGTCAAACAAAGAACGAACATGGTAAAGCGACAGAATGGAGGCAGTCAAGCAAAACCAAGAGTCGTTCATCTCCTCCTCAATTTTTCCTCTCTAGGAACGAGCGAGCAATTTTAAGAGCTGCACTTTTCTGTAGTTTAAACGGTTAAAAGAAGAAATGATACAGCTGCTGCAGACATCTGTCACACTGTACAACAGCACAGGATGATGTTGACAGTTTAAGTGGTTACAATTCATTATTGGACACATCACATTGAATAAGAGTACCTTGCGTGCTGGGGGGTTTCGGTTATAGAAATGCTGTTTGTAAGAGTCCATCCAAACCTCCGCAGCACGAACTGTGTTCTGCAGGAAGTTGGATCTGGAATATGGGGCTTTCTTGGGAAAGACATGGCCCACATGAGAGCACGGGTGTATTTCTAAAGACCCCCCACATTGCCACACCTGCAAATGACACAATACATTTCAAAATAATGCAAGAATCACATCACGCGTTTGCCATAGATCTTTATCACAACATTTTAATTTAAGAAAGTTACATTTTATTTTGCACACAATGCCTGTCAGAGACAAATAGCAAGAGGTGAATGTTTTAATAATGAGCCAGGAACTATGAATATGATAGAGCGTTAGATCTGTTGAGATGCCAACAAAGTCTTTATTTAGCCATTTTTCATCTTTAATTTCCACATGCTTCTGTAAACCAATTCACATCACATCTATTATACATGAACGTAGTTGTAAGGCCCTGGAAGACATTGTATTAGGTTTCCATATGCATGAAAGATTACTCCACGGTATACATCATCAATCTTCATTACTAGGTAAAGTAAAAAAATGAAATCTAATATGAGAGATGTGTCTAATTATAAACAGCAGAGCTCGGTCTCTGGTGTTAAGCACCCCGGCACGCTCCGGGTAAAGCTATGCAAATAGACAGCACAATAGGTAACATGAATACACCTGTGACACCTGTGAGCATCTTACCCGAAAAGAAAGTTCCAGATTCTCTCCTCCCCAGACCTCCATGCCCATGTCATATGTGCCCAGAAATTCAAAGTAGGCCTTGCTCACGGCAAACAGGCCTCCAGCCATTGTGGGAGACCTGTGAAAGATGAACAGCACTGGTAATCCATCAGAGATATTCCCTGACATCAGGTTTCTAACAGAAAAGGCTTCTTAGTTTCCACTCAATACCCCTGGGTCTGCCCTCTAAAATGCCTGAAGAAAAATCTTTCACAGAACTGGACTGTATCCTAATGCAGCACTGGGTTTGGGCATAAACATAATTTGTTTACTGACCTATCTGAGTTTAATTAACACAATTCCAGTGCAGTCCAAATTTAGTCAATTGTCTTGAAACCAAAGCAGAGAACCCTATAAAGCAGAGGTTTATTTAAAAATGTTGACCAGAAACCAACCTAATGGGGTCAATTCTAGATTTGCGTCTCTTGCGATCAATTTCGGGTACGGCGTGCCACTGAAATGTCAGTCTCCAGTCAAATCCCCCTACCATGGGCTCGTCTGTCTGCATGTAGAACTCAAATGTATTCCAGTCAATGGTGTCAATCACTGGACATATGATAGTGGTCTCATTCTCTGCAATTCTAAGAAAAAAGGCATCAACAAAAGGTATCACCGATACACATTAGAAACCTGTTGCTGTTATAGGAGCATGTACTTTTATGTAAACTCATTAACAAGGAAATCATTTGATCATAGTTTCAGAAAAACATTCTCAGTGGAAAACAGAAGGTCTCACCTTTTTAGCAGTGGCTCAATCCAGCCTGGCACACACTCACAGTGACAGTCAAGAAAGGTGAGCACATGTCCTGTGGCATAGGTGGCGCCAATGAGTCGCGCTCGCACCAGTCCTTCTCTCTTCTTGGTGCGGATGAGACGAACGCGCTCCAGATTACTGACATACTGAGCGAGCTGTGACTTCAGATAACCTGCAAATCATGCAAAGAAAATCTGAATCCTTGATGGACTCAGTCAGACCATCTTTATAAGCTTAGAAAATAAAGATGTACTGGCCATAAAGCTCTAATGTCTGGTGATAGGTAATCAAATTAAAACTACTAGAGACTGGCGTTTGATTAGTTTACTAAAGCTTTTACACCAACAAAGGTAACCACAGCTTTAGGACTATGGCTACCTCCCTTGCTAACTACAAATTAAGATTCAAAGCAGCCTTAGTTGGGTTGCTGGTCTAGTGGTTTACCTGATTTTAAAACGGTATAGTACAAAACAGGCTATACATATTGGTCTTTTTAAAATAAGAACACATTTCCATTTGGTTGCGTTACTGAAAACAATATTCTCAGCTTCAATAAGATGAACCAATAAATGAACCAATAAATGCAAAGAGCCCACACATGCCTATGTATACAAATAGCATGCAAATGTAAAGTCTTTTTAATAGCTGGAATATGTCACCTCACCTCTGTCACTGAAGTCATCCACGAGTATGATCTCCTTTAGCAGGACAGCTGGTGTGGTCTCCAGCACACTGTGGATGGTTCTGAGTAAAGTGGACCAGGCCTCATTGTAAAAAGCAATAACCACAGATGTTGTGGGCAGAAGATGAATGTTGTACTTCTTTTCCTTGCATCTGTCATTGCAAAAAAGAAAAGGAGGTAATTAGATGGTTATGCAAGTTGCTGTTTATTGCAAAACTGTGGTTGGGAAAAATGGTTTTCCTGTGAGGCAGTGCACATTATAAAGTATAAGGGTGAGCAAAGACAGTTTAAATATTTTCAATACCTACTTAATTTATGTTTTACACACTGACATGCTATGCCTCAATTATAGTGTGAAGAAGGAATTTGACTCAAAGGTGCATGTGGAGTCAAGACAAGCTCATCAAGCAAGTTTCATTTAGTAAAACAAGGTAGCTGTTTTTTTCATTCTATTCTTTGATTTTGAGTTGAGGATTCTGAAATGAGGATTCTGCAAACAGCCGTTTCTGAGATTCTGAGTAAACAGTGGAGAAGAAGAGGAGGGAGATAATCAGAAGTGCCAGAAAAGTGTTCACAGCATTTGAGACAGCTTGAATCCTTTAAAAACAGGGTGGAGGGGCTGGTGTTGTGGAAACTACTTTTAACTACTTTTCAGCTTCCAAAGCTGTGAGCTACTCATCTTTCACAGTAATAACCCACAAAAAAGTTATATAGTAGTTACCGATACTGAAAAATATAGGAATGCTATTTCCTAAATGTATGTTTCTTAAATTAACTATGAGATGTGCGAGAGTCCATTTATTTAATATAGGGAAATAATATTATACAGTATCTAATCAGATAAACTGACACTAAATACAACAAATTGAGTAAGAAAACAGTATCAAAAGTATCTTTATTTCTTATTTCATAATTTTTACTATTCTAATTTATACCTTTATGAATTTGATTTATGAATTCAGTGAAGCATTACCTATTTGATGTATTAAGTGTAAGTATTAGTGTAGCATCACTAACTCCTTCCTTCTCATCGGTAATATTAGCTCAATAGTAGGGTACTTTATCTGGGTACTTTAAGATATTAATTTCAACATACTATGATTTAGGACACACAAAATCTAATTTTGAATACTATTTAGGATGGACAATATGCAAATTGAGACACTGCCCATTTGTTTGCCTTTAATGCTGTTGTGTTTGTTATTGAAGAAACTACATAAATGTGAGAACAGCAGAAAAGATTGCCACAAAAATGTTGTTACCTCAGTAGCATTGTTAATTTTAGATATTTACACCGTCAACGCTGTACAAAAGGAGGTGGTACAAAGATTGTAAAATAATAAACAGAAACAGCAGGGCTAAATTGAGAGCAATTATGTACCTCACGATACTCCTGAGCTCTCTAACAAACCACAGATACATATAGAGTCTGCGCAACCTAAAAACAACCCAATTTGAGCAATTCTTTTAGCACACAACCCCAACAACAACAAATTTAAAGTAAAATACACAAAAATAAACCTGAAGGTATAACAGTGCCAGGAGCAATGCTTAACTCTTTAACAAGACCTGACTTGTCTGAAAGTTATTTCAGAAAGAGAGCAAAAAAACTTCACGTCAACAGATAAAAATCCCTGCTGATGCCAAGAAATCTTCTGCTGTAGTGTGTGATCTCTGGAAGAGTCTGTGATGTGGAGAGTGAAGCGCGGTTTGAAGACTGCGGGCGGGGGAAACCGATCCAATTTGTCTCACTTCTAGAGTTCCAGTGGGACACTTCGGTGCTGTAGCTCCTTTCAGAAAAGCAGCCTGAACCTTCTTCATTATTGTGTGACAAGGGCTGTGAAACAATTACTCTCATACAAAAGCACTGCTGTTGGGGGAAAACCTCGCTGCTCCACTTTCTGTTGTTTTTGTTTTCAATCACGTTGTCTGGGCTGCAGGCATGGGTTTAGTTCCCTGGAGAAAAGCCTTGAACAGGTGAGGTGGACAACAGTGTGTACATCACCTGGGGAACCAGTAGCTTGTATTTTGATTTTGAGATGTGGGTCATCCTTTCAACTGCCCAGACAGCAAAAACGTGCACTTTTCACCTGTTTATGTTTAATACACCCAAGTGCAATGGTAAACAAATGAGATCAACTAGATTTTTCTGATGAAATAGTGATGATGTGAGTGGTGCTTTGTGAGCCCGTGCAAGAGTTGCCGTCACAATGCTAGGCTGCTGTAAGTAGTTACTAGGGCATCAGGTGTTGTGAGTGTGATTTTAGCTTACTGCTATGTGGTTTCTAGGGTGTTCTTTGTGTTTGTTTACTGGTCCACACTTAAAAAGCCCACCTGCTACACTCTACACTGATATGCTGGTACCTAGATATACTCCAGATCTCTCCTTTAATGCAAATCTAAAGGATTTTTGCCAGTTTTATAACACACTTTTCCTCAATAAGCTGCTCAATTTAAAGTATCTTTCATGACCCTAGTAATAGAATGCAGGATTAGTTATACACTGAAATGTATACTAAGGTAAGGGAATTGTTAAAACTAAGCCCAAGTTTAAGCAATAGAAGTACTAATGTCTTAGCAAGTACCACTAATAAAGCTCATTCTAATCTAATCTATTCAGATCAATAATCAACAACACAGAATGATTGTATGATGGAGGCCCTCAGAGGTTCAAAGTTCTCAGAAGGCCTGTGATGAACAAGCTGAATTAAAAGAACAGTTCACCCAAAAATCTAAATTCTGTCATTGTTTACTTACCCTCATGTAAAATCCTTTGATCTCTATTAACTTACATTGCATAGAATAAAAACCATTCAGACATTCATCAGCAGGTGTTGTGCAGAGAAAAGAAAGTCAAATTGATTTGGAATAAACGATGCGAGTAGATGATGACAGAATTAGCATTTTTGGGTGAACTATCACTTTAAGGTTTTAAAGAGTATTGCAGACATACTCATGCATCCTGTTGTCCAGAATGTGGCGATGGAGGGAGATCTTGTCGCTGACAAAGATGTTAATGGCATAGCGCTCAATGCTCGCTTCCTCCTCTTTCTTCTCCTCAGAGCTGAGGGTTAATCTAGTGGCTCTTCCATATTCTCCAGGAGCGTTGGGGTCTGGCGGAAGCTTCTGGTAAACAGGTCGCAGCAGGCTGCTGGAATCCTCCATCATGAGGGAAGGAAGGTCCCGGACCACAACGTCCCGTTCGCCATTCTTTTCAGACAGAGACGAGGTGGAAGTACGAACTATAAGGATGTAAAAGAGCCACACTATAGAGAAGATGAAGCAGACCTTGGCCAGAAGAGCCACCTTCCTTGACCAGCGGATCTTCATGACCTTCAGCAGTCTGCACCGCTTACAGCAGCAAAGACCCCTGGACTCCCACCCTACTGAGGGACAAGAGAGGAAAAACACAAATCAATGACAGAAAAATACACCATTTTGAGATAATGACAAGTGCTCACTTGACCAAAAAACAAAGTCTGTATCTTAAACAAAATTTACAGGCCATCCAAGCAATAAGTAATGCATATTTTCTGTTTTTGTTTGTTTTTAATATGAGGGAAACTATTAACAACAAGCAAACTAATCTGTTCAATTGTTGAACACATTTAAAAATACAACCACAAACAGCTTCCAAAAGATTTAAAAATAACGGCTAAAATAAAACAGCGATGAGTGAAACAGCCATTTATAATGATAACATAACAAAAAGAAATGGCACAATTTGTTCTTCTTGAAACCCAAGCTGTTTTGACTAAACTCCCATGCTAACTGCCAGTTCCAATCACTGAAGCTGAATTTGATGGGTCAAATACAGACATGCCTGAGTCTCGGTCCATAATCATTAGAGGGTAACAGAGTAATCACATAATTGAGCAGCATTAATATTTCAGCAGGCTGGGATTTAGCTGAACAGTAGTCATGACAGACAATCAGTCTGAGCCAATAATCCCATTCCTCAATCACAGTATTCAACCTTTTACCCTTATTTAATAATGAATGCTGTTCACGCACACGTATATGCAGTAAAAACTATAGTAAACACCAGTTTATGTCACACGGTAACACTGTAGCACAAAGGCAAAGAAGTATTTCCTATAAAAATGGTAATGGAGAAATTAGTTTTAATAATTGCGCTCTAGTCCACAACAGCATTCATATATTTTCAATTTACTGTAAAACTAAGTTGATTTGTGATTAAAACCACATAATCAAATGCAAAAAGAAAAAAATAGACATAGAAGAAATCAGTAAAACAATGTAGTGTCATGTGTCTCAAAAACTGCAAAAAGCTCAACACTTTATGCATGTTTTTCTGAATTAGGAGAAAGTTAAGGAAAATGGCATGTTGCTATATGAAAACACTGCACCACAGAGGGTTTACTGCTCTATGAATGTGTACAGGAGACAGTAAAAAAGAAAGAAAGAGATTAAGAGTGAATAAAAGCATGTGCCTGGATTATACCAAAAATAAAAGTAAAGCAAACACTTTAGGAATATCCGATTAGACCCTTTTACTATCTAACTTTTTTAAACTACTATAAAAAACAGTAACAAATATAAAGGTTTAATCCTACGTCTGTGTTTGTGTGTTGAATGACACTTGTCAAAATATTGTAAAACCTTTCCACTCTATCTTATGTAACTATTGAAATTCTTATATCCAGTCCACTTATCTACAATGGCCAAGAGGTGCACAATTA
>JAZGTJ010005139.1:0-28435 GCA_036877575.1 Botia almorhae
CGCATTGAGACTTTGACATTAATAAAGAGACTAAATGTATTGACACATGATGTCATTTAGCATAAAATGAGAGAATATGAGAACTATGGTGGCAGACCTCACTTACCTATTAGGGTTGATATCAATCATTATGAATTCTCATTCTTGTCTTGTATCTCTCTGTTCCAGGATGAAAACATCATGAACTCCATGCAGCTCTTTGAAAATGTGATATAGATTGTGAGTGTTTTTGAAACTAAAAACAACCCTTGATGTCCCAAATCACTATATACCAAACTAGCACAGCAGTCACTCTGTCTTGTTCTGTAGCACTAGTCCCATGCCAGCTGCACTCCATAGAATCTTATAGAGCACATAGCCTACTACAGTACAGACTTACCATTTTTCCACAGCGGGGATATTTTTAAAAAGAAAAGGCTTGAATGGCTGGGATCTTTCCTGTTGTGAAATATTTGCAATTGGGTGGTGGAGCCTTTGGATTGGAATGAGCAAATGAAAGCGCAAAGCCAAGTTTTGTATCACCGGTTGATGGATTACAATGAAGTCTTCAATATATGAAAACCATCTCCACCCTGGACTACTTTACTCTGCCTTACAAATATAGGAAATGACTCAATCTTAACCTTCCAGATGCTACTGTTACTGTAAAAGGGAAGTACGGTAACTGTGGATTAAAGGGAACCAATAGAACCTTTAGCACCGATGACAATTTGAAGCACACCAGAGACTACAAAAGCAGTGAAAAATGTTATATTCACCGAATGAACAAATTAAATGTGATGATAACAGAAAAAAACGAACAGACGCATGCCTGTCCAAATATGTGAGATATTAGTGATTTTCTTGCATGGAGACTGACCAAGTTGTACATTTTCTTCCTTGTAAGCCAGTAGGTCCCACAAAAGGCTGTAAGCAAACAAAAGAAGCTGAATGTGTGATGTAGCCTAGTGTACCAGTGTGTATAAGTTCTGCTCAAACGTGTATTGCACATATCAGTGGGGCCTGGTCTGTTTGGTCACATTTGATTCTTGCACAACAATGAAGTATATATATATATATTTAAAATATACGCATTTTAGTCTGCTTTAAATCTGACTGATTATAAAAGTATGTGTTTTATTTTCAGGAATGTATTTATTTGTCAAGCAGTGTGGAATGCAGGGTTTGGGCGTGGACTGAAATGCCCAAGTTATTAATAATGTGGTTTACCAATGTTATCATGCTCATTGAAATAAATCATTTGTATTTTGCTCTATATGTAGCTGAGATAAACATATGAGTCTTGATCCTTTTTTTTGTTATGCCCATATAATGTTTTGTAAAAGTTATATTTTATTATTCTTTTATAAAGTAAAGGATGCACAATGGGACAAATAACTCTTCCATATGATCATTGTGTTATCAGGAAAACAGTAATAAGCAGTTATTGTAAATTTACCCTTACATGCAGATCTAAAACCTTTTTTATCCTTTTCACTCATATTGCTAAATTTGGAATAGTGGGCAACTATGACCTACCAGTAGTGGAAGAAATAAAATTATGTAGGTGAGTAAAAGTGTTTTTAGTTCAGTTGCAGTTCACTTTTAGTAGCAACACAAAATGCTCTTATTTATTCTGTGTTTGTTTGGTTGGAGCAGATACAGTTTATTGTAGATCCAGTGAATAAACATGCACTACTCTTGATCAAAACTAAGTGAGTTTCTGTTAATGATGGTGATGCGTATTTGTCTGCTGCACTGAGAAAACATCTGTTATTTAACCATCTGTTATTTATCAGAGTGAATTGACTGTTTCCCTGAATACATATCACTCACAATACCAATAATCTGCCTGGCATGTGCCTGTATTAATCAATGTATTAGAATGTATTTTTAAGTCATAACTGTATTGATTCAGAACTTATTCAAAATGTCCCCCTACTTGAACATTCATTCATATCTGTGCATGTCAAAACAAAAGGTCATCCTGGGTGATATTAGTTGCAGATATGTGGAAAATTAAGCTTCTATGCAAACACGTGAGAAAAAATCACTAAAGTTTTATAAATGAAGCGAAACTTAATGTAAGAGTCTGTCGTAAGAGTCTTATGACCTTGTTTTGCAACTCATCACACGATTCATCTGGTGTGGTCATTTTGAAGGGTATGAATGTGCAAAATTATTGTCAATGTGTTTATATAAGTTAGAGTACATCTGATGACTCATCTAAATGTCCCTGTTTTGTTTGCCTTGGGTGCCTGGCTATGGGATATAATGTTTTTCTTTTATTGCTTATTATTCTATTACTCTCCAGTTTCTTGAATGTAACAAAAGTTAGAGGTATGGTCAAATACATTTCAATTGTATTTTTTACACAAAACTGTAAGGCCTATAAACCCACTAACCTACATTCACCAGTTAGCACGACTGACCAATCTACGAATTAAGGCCATCGAGGTCTTAAACAACCAAATAGACGATAAGAGTTACTACAAATCTCACTACAAAATCTCATGAGCTAAAGGTTTATCTCTCCCCAGCTGCTAGAAGTAGTCACACATTTATTCTGAGCAGAAATACAGTACATGTATTGACTTATGCCATATGTATCCCTCAGTTGTTCTAAGATATTGATGTTAAATTAGGGTATGACATTTTACACAGCTTCTACTAAACCAGGAAAACAGAGGTGTAAGAGTGACATTATCAGACAGTAAAGATGCCTCAGACAGTCACTGCATGTGACTAATCAGGGATCAGCGAATCACGTCAGATGTCACTGGTAATTGTGTTTGTACACAAATACAGTATATTTATCTACTTAATCTAAATTGGGACTTCTATACTTCTATTGTTTCTTATTATATCCCATAAACGTAGCCATATCACTAAACCGAATCCTCAGGGAAACACACTTTAAAATATAAAGTGTTCTTTACAAAGGACGACTTAAGAAATTATTAAAGTGAGGCAAATATTGTTACTAATTGCCCATAAACTCCATCAGGGGGCAGTACAAGGTAATAAAAGGCGACATAACACTTGTTACCAAAATGTTTAGTTTAAATTCAGTGGGCTTAGATTTACTCAATGTGTGCTGCTCATGAAAAGTATAACACCATAATGACACAATAATTATTACAAAACAAAGTCGGCATCTGCTTCACTTACGTCTTTACTGGCCCTCTGTTGGGCAAATAACAGTCATACCGTTGCCTCGATGTAGGAAAGACATTACTACCATTACTACAGAATAACACAAATTAATAAGTGGTTCATAAATTATATTTGTATTTTATTTACTCATGTTTGGTAATGATAAATAGGACATTTTAAGTTAAGTGATTTGAGATTAAATTCTATATTTTTGCTGGTCCCGTTTCACACAGTGGGTGTGACTTCAAATGTAGGTCGATTGAGTAATGATGCAGCGCGGGATATACACCACCAGGGAGGCGCTGAAGAGCCAAAAGAGTGGTTTGATAACATGCGCCATTTGTACTGTTACAACACAGCAATCCGGGGGAAATGGGAGTATTCTGTGATAATCGGGGGCGTCTGGAGGAGGTTGCAGTGAGCGCGGCTATTGAAAACCCCGGCAGGTACAGAGACGCCGAGGTGGCGTGTCATCGTTTCCGTACGATTCTATTGGCTGAGAGCTATAGGAAATAAGCGACGTTAAAGCGTCGTGACGTCAGAGTTTGTTTTGAGCATGCGTTGAAATGCCACAGTGCCCCGTGTTCTTTGCGCGCTGGCTATATAACAGGAAAAGATCCTGACACTTCTGCTCGTTATATGTAACGGTGTCTGGTCAAAACATCTGTCTCGTTAAAAGACTTTGATCAGAGAAAGTCGCTCTGTTTACTTTCATCGCTAATAGTGTACGACATTGAGTACAGCTATCAGGTACACCAAGATAAAGCAGAAGGAAAATAGAAAACAGACGAAAACGTTTTCCTGTAAAAGGTAAGATTGAATGACAAATTCTGAATTATTAGAGAAGTGCTGTATAATTTATAATAAGTATTTGTTTTTGCAACATTCAGTTGTCATAAAATTAGACACAGTACTAGAAAATGTCCTACTCGCATCCTGACGGCAGGATTCTAGGTCAAGAGATGCGATGTATCATTTAGAAATCGGATGATAACTAGTTGTGTTAAACTACAGTCAAGACAGTGCGGTTAGACCTCTACTTGAAACCTTTAAATGGTTGGTCAGTGTGTGTGTAAGGGTTATCAGTTTTAGGTATGGATGGTGCTCAGCACTATTGATCAGACAATACTGGTGAGCTGGGCGAAACAAGTGCTGAAACACGGCCTCTTGGTAAGGAACACGTGCTCTCAGGTTGTCTGCTCAGATTTATTTCCTCATCATAATTTAACTGCCTATGACAGCGAAGGAAGTTTGTCCTTTCATTTGAAAAACGCTAAACGTGCCTGATACCTTTTTATCACTTAGTATACGACACAAGATTGACTTACGCTTTACCTAAATGAAATGCAGTTAATAAAATCTTAGGAATTTTTGTTGTATAAGCCAGTTACGAAATGCAAGGATTATGCCTGTAATATGTCCACGAGTGTGGCGATGGTGCCAAAATACTTCAGTGTAAGGGTACTTAAAAGTTGAACTAATTTATATTTAAAGTTATGGCTATTAGTGACGGATGGCTTGAGAATGGGTAACACAGTTTGCAAAGAAGATGATGCCATCTTCATGTCGCTGCTAATTCATGCCAGCCTCACTGATATCGTCATCAGTGACTTGTGTGATTCAACTTTGACGTTTAAGCTGGTTTTGCCTAATCTGAATTGTTTTGTGAATCTTAACAAATTACATGCTAGTGAATTTTGATTGCTGGTATATTATGCTGGTGAATTGAAATAAAGAGTACATACATCAAAAACATACATCAAACATACAACAAAATACAAACAAAAAACTCCAGTCACACATTTACTTTAGTGTTTACAGAAGTAAGGTACACAATTCCACTTTTGCACCATTTTGTCAAGTTTTTCATGATTACTGAGAATACTAAAGAAAAGATCTGTCAATAGTACACAACTTGTCGAGGTTAGAGTCCAGACAATCTTTTATATCAATTAAACACAAAAAAGAAGTTCCATAGGCAGTTTAGATAAACATTCATTGTGTACTGAAGCAAGTCTGTAGTTTATAACACGCTGTCAGACAGCAGACGGCTGCTAGACTATATTTGAGTGAAATGCTTTGCTTAAACAAATCAAGTGGTTTTTACTGGACCTGGTGAAAGTGAGGTAATGGATCCCTTGTCAACATTATAATGTTGTACTTAAATATTTCATTTTGTCATAAATTAATCCATTAAACAATCAATTATATAATCAATGATATTCATTTTTTACATGTTTGTTGGCTTCTCTTTTTTTTTAGTATGAATCAGCATTTGTCAGCATTTGTCAGTTTTACCTATCAGTCAGAACATGCTTAGTAGTTTATTTTTAAGAAACTGCCAAAATCCTGTACTGAGTTGCACCCTAACTAAGTCTAAGGAGAACAGTGTTGGAACTTATTTAATTCTATGAAATGTTTCATATAGATGTAACATGTTTTGTTGATTCCCCTACACTTGTGCCCTTTCTAGGAATTTAGTTTATTCAAATTTCATTTTCATATGGTGTTAACCTAATACAAATTCTACCCAAAGCAGAAAATCCAGGGTCAAGTTTACTCGACCGCATGTTTGCAAGTCCTTGAGGGTAACATTCTCATGCAGTACATGCACACAGAGGGTTTTGTTAATGGTGTCTGTCGTGTCAGATAAATCCGTAATCTTTTCTTTATGAGTTAATGTCATTAAGTTAATTTTTGCCATATTTGATTACCTTAATAAATTCAGATTGATCTCTGCTCATTTTTAAAGCACAGACCTACGGCAGTGGATTTTGTTATTCAAAAAGCACGTTTAAATTGCACTGATTTTTATGTAACTTGATCTATCAAGATGTTATAGCACCAGCATCACATCTGAGAATGCAATTTCTCCATTGTTAGTTATTCAAGTATACTGATGGTATTTTAAATATACTATATGTCATTTATTTTAATATTCTATAAGTATAATTAATGAATGAATGAATGTTATATAAATCAGGACTACAGTTCTGATCTGATTCAGTGGTTCTGATCTGATTCAGTGGTTCTAAAGTCATTTCATACTGTCATATCCCATGAAGGAGGCTGTTCTTACTCAAAGCCCCCTTTAAATTGGACCACATCTCCCTGAGATCTTTTAGCTGACACATCTATAAATTACCATTGCTCTGCTACAATACATGTCCTGCAACCTATTTGTGACTGAATGTAAATCTTCACTTAACAGCTGACAGAAGTCCACAGATATCGCAGCTGATTCAAACACCCCCCTTCTTTGGGGTCTCTGTTGTGCCTAACTTATGCGCATCCAGGAGACCCCATAGATGTTTTCAGTTAATTCTTCATTCAATGATAGATGAACATATATTTAGTGGTCTGCCCTCGGAGCCCCTGTGGAGGTGAGCTGTGATGAAATAAAGCCACTTGTGGTGATTGGGGTCCTGTTGGGCCCCCATGGTGTTTTAGCATTGTGAGTAAGCTCAGTTCACCACAGAGGGGCCTATTTAAAAAACATATTAGTAAAAATGTGTTGTCACAGGTATGAAAAGATCGATCTACTACCGGGAAGTCAAGAATGCTTGAGTGAAAAAGAATGATGAGTCAGGGAAAAGTCACTTTATTCAGAATGATCTGAGCAAAGGTCTTAAGGAGGAAGTTTGCATATGCTGAATGCTGAGTTGGACGTTTTGGCAGGGTTTGTGGCATCTAGTAGACATAAGTTAATTTAAGGATAATGACATAAAACTCTTGAGTATAGTTAACCAAGATGTTTTGGGATTGGTTTGTCAGATTAGCCCTGATTACCATTATGTAATTGTTGGATGATTGACATTCTATTATGGAACATGGAAAATGAAAAAAGGCAAATCACACAGATTACATGTACTGCTGGGTTGAAATTTTCCCAAAAATAAATGGAAACTGAAATGTATGAATAGAACAGAACGGCACATATCCAGCCAACAGTTTAAGAGCAGTTTTGTGTGTTTAATCCTTAAACTTTACCAATATTGTGACAACCATTCAGTGTCTCAACACAGAAGGCAACATTAAACAAAAATGTAACATTTCAAGCAGGATCAAATGTTTCCTGCAATTAATAGTCCTGTGTAAACATGCAAGACATACGTTACATGTATAGTCCTCTGCCTGTTAGAATGACTTTTTAAACCGTTTTTTATTATTATTACATTTTTATTATTGATCTATTATATTCAGAGCTTGGTGATTCTGTTTGCTACAGATGCACAGGATTCACAACTATCACTGTACATAAAAAACATTTTTGAAAAAAATAAAAAGAACTTTGTTCTGACACTTTTAAACACATTTTACAAATAAATGATGAATCTTTTGTCTGCCGACAATGGTTCACCAGTCATGGGTATTACTTTGCCAGCGTTTATGACCTGTTCTGTTTAAACGCCTCTATTTGTGCTGTCCTCCTTTCGCTCCAACTCATTCGTTTCTTACAGTGTATCATGAATTTTGACAGCTGTATTGTTTTGGCCTTGCAAGTAGATGTAAAGAGTTTAAAGATGACCAAGATCACAAAAGCCCTAGAAAAACACTGCTCTTTGCTTTTATTCCCTAGTTTTATCCAAACTAAATTACAGCCTAAAAATGTATTTTTAACTTTGCCAGTGTAACATATCTTACTGTGCTTTAATTTGTTGTTTTATGATGGGTTCGAGGAAGCAGATCAAAGCTAGTGTCAGCTGTTTTTACTGTTAATGCTGCATTTCGCTCTAAAGATGTTTGCAGATTTCCAGTTAGAAAGACCTGCAAAAAAAGAGCAAATGTGTGAATCTGAACTTTACTCTTTATTCACAACAAGCATTCACACACTTTCTCTCTCCCATCCCCTGTAAGCAGGTGCATAAATGATATATAGACTTTAAATTGACAGAGTGAGTTGGAGGTTAATCGTTTATTGCCTAAAGGTATCATGTAATTAGTCATTGTTATTTACGTAAACTGAAAATCTCATTCAAAATTAAAATGACTGTTATTTTTAAAATTACTGTTAAAAACTGTTATTTGACCACAAGTAATACACTTATACATATTTTTGTTTAGGTTGCATTTTACTACTTTTATTCAGGTTATAACAAGTGATGGTGATATTTGTGTAATTTGTAATTTCAGATTTTAAAATTGTAATTTTTAGCCTCTTTCACCACCTTCAAAACCTCCATCAGAAATGATCAACAAGTACTTTGGTGTTACCATGATTTTTAGAAATTGCACTATAGTATAAAAGTAATCACTGCCCTAAATACGCAGATGGGTGTCATATTCAGTGTCACGTTTTCCAGATCTTTCTCAACGGCCTTCACCACTGACCGTCTGCCTGGCAGATGTTTTGTTGTTACGGCTAGCAGTGACTTGCAGAAATGAGCTCTGTGTGTGTGTTTGGCTATAAATATGCAGAAACAGAGGTTGAGTGTCTGGGTTTAAGCATTAAGCACCAGAAAGCTATAATTAAGAGATAATGAGATAGTTCAGGGAGACAAAAAGCATGTGATTCAGGTGGTAGTCGGCAACAGATAAGTCCATTTCTCACAGTGAAAAGACCCAACTGTATCACCACCAGACATTATAGGTAGAACAGTAGCTGCCTGCAAAACAGTGTATATATATAATATAATTTAATAATAATAATTTATTATTTAAAAAATTAAATGCCTGTGCCATCGTGACCTCAAAATCTTTACTTAGTGTCATAAATGGTTATGCTGTTGTTGGCTTAGTTTTGTTTCAGTAATTGTTACCTGGTGAGGTGGTGATCTCTGGGACTAGGGTTACTGTTTTGAAGTTCAAGATTGATATTTTAAACCTGTATCACCTTGGTTAACTAAATATTTGTGTAATTTAGATTTTTCCATTTCTCTAGGCTGTCTTCAGTTCCTCCAAGACCTAAGTGGACACTTCATCCTTATTGTGTTGTAGTTGGACAATTTTTATTGTAATTTGTGTTGTTGTTTAGGTTACAAAATATGAGTCTTCAAAATAAGGAATAAATCTGCTTGGACAAACTGCCAGACTTAATGTCCCCATAAACCCATAAATAAAAGTTTCCTTTGGTATGGTATTGTTCTATAAAAGGCTCACACACTTATTTAATGAGTGGTAATAAATCTCTCTGCTTTACATATGCTTATAAACCCACGTACAGGTTTACAGACCTTTTCATTGCAGAGTCTTTATCTCTGTTAGTACAAACTTTGTACTGTGTGAAGCAGCACAGTGGTGTGTAGAAGCAGACCTTGAACAATTATTTAAACTTATGTCACTTCCTGTTGAGACTTTGTATTTCTATTAAATACAGTCAACTTTATTCAGGTTAAGTGGGTCATAATTGTGTTTTGGCTGCTAATTAACCCCTGTCTCCTCTATCTTTCTTTTTTCCTCATCTCTTATCTCCTCATCTCTGTTTCTGTTCCTTTGTCATCCTCTATCCCTCTCTTCTCCCAGTATAACTCCTCCCCCACAGATGCATCAAGCCGTCCTGATTGGTGGGAGTGATGTGTGAACTAGGTACTTATTTTTCTTACTGTCCCCAGCTGCCCTCCAGCACCTGATTTCCAAATCAAAATCAATAGACATAAACTATCACTGATGTTTGCTATCAGCTGCTCAGTAAACTTCAAATAAAGATCTGAGAATGCCAACCCGTTAGTGCTGTATATTAAAATATGAGTGATAAAGGTGAGAGGTTTTCTCACAATTGTTCATATTATTCATGCAAAGTTATTTGAAAGGAATGTATTGCTCATATATTGGACCCAAAGCACTGTTATGATTTACATTGAGAGAGTGACATTATGAATCACTTTGTATTAATGAAGGGGTGGCAATCAGAAATCAAGTATTAGTTTACCAATTTGATTGATTTAAAAGTATGAGAGCACTTGTAAAAATGTAATAATTAGTAAACATGTTGCATTATTTTCTTACTGAATAATAGATTTTTTTCTATTACAAATTACAGGGTGGGTGAAAAGTAACTAGGCATTAAAAATTGCCAATATCTCAAACAACTTCCTTCAGATAACATTGTGCATTCCATCCCCGGCCGTTTGAGGAAACTGGTTGCACCACTGGTGCTTGCTTGAAACAATACATGATCAATTTGTTTCAATAAATTTGTATTATAAATATGGACTTTTATACGGAAAAGGTATTTTAAGGTTGAAAACAAAAATCCCAAATTTCTGAGTAGTCTTAGACTGAGTCTGTTGTACATTGGTGAAATGATTCGACATTAGTGAAGTTATGTAAGAGTTGGGCACAGCATGTGTGGTAGTGCTGAAGTCTGACTCTGGTTTTGTGGACACAGATGGTTCATAGATACCAGGAGGCTGTTGTTGCCCTGGAGTTCAAGAGTGCAGAGGGAACATTGGCGGACAGGGGAGGGGCGCAGTGGTGTGCTAACATGTTTAATAAACGTCATTAAGAAGAAGAGGTGCCCTTGGCCACATGAAAAGTAAACAGGACATGACGGTTACCAAAAATAAACAACATCTTTTGATAAAGTGTGCTGACCTTCTCCGATTTATTATTTTTTCTCTCTCTCTCTCTCTCTCTTTCACCCAGTCTCTCTCGCTTTCTCTCTCTCCTAAATAATTACCTTCTTCACGTTTTCCCATGTTACCCTGACTTATTTTCATCATCCCTCTTTCCCCCTTTTCCTTCTGTCCTTCCTTCCTTCTGATTATTCTTTAAGCCCCAGAAATTTTCAGATTTCTCTTTTCCCCAACTTTAGCTTTCTAATTGTGCTGAAATGATTATTGTAACAAGCATTTTCAAATATTCAAACTAAACGTTTAGATTAGTCAAGTTCTTTGATTGCAAAATCACACAAATGTTCTCCTACTTTAAGGTGTGGCATGTGAAATCTTGTGTACAGATGTTTCAACTGTAATATATCTAATAAATAAGTCCATATCTGGATTCATTTTAAGATTTCATCTTATTGAATTATTGCCTTTTCTATTTGTCAGTTTTTTTAGGGCTTTTCTGTGAGATCTGAGAAGCGCCAGGTTATGTCCAAATACAGACGTCTCTGTATGGATTTATCATTGTAATAACTTTTGAACTTTTGTTATGTTAAAGGTCTGAGAGTAATCTGATAATTAAACGATGAATTACATTTGAGGTGGTTTTGACTTGAAGAGGTGATGAATCACATTTCTCTGTTGTTTCACCTCAGATGAACTGTCAGATGGCCAATCACTGGAGCATGAGAGAGTGCTGACGGGCAGAGCAGCAGCGTTTCTACCGGAGAGTGAGAGGGAGTGGAGGACAGGAACAGAGACGCAGGAGGACAGGAGGGGAGGAATGGGTGTTGGTAAAAACACTACTTCCAAATCCATGGACTCCACCACAGAGTCTGGCAAATATGAGGAGGAGAACAAACACGGCGCACACTTCTACCCCATCCCAGTGAGTGTGTGTTTGTAATCACAGGGGTTAGAAAACAATGTGTTCAAACCTGTCATTACATTCACCCTGCTTGACATCAAGTGTGTGTTTGTGCGTACATGTCAGCAGCATGTGTGCGCAGTCACGTGTATGTGTTAAGCACCACAACATTGTATGTAAACTGCTGCTGTAAATAAGTGGCATTTAAAATGAGGCTTTCCATAATTATGTCCATGGTAAAATATTAGCAAACCACTAGCAATGAGAAACAACACATTTTGGTTCAGTATATCAGTGCATACACATTTACAATGTCTAATGAGGATGAGTATACGTAAGTTATATATCTAATTATGGCCTATTTTGAAAGCTCTACGTCAGTGACGTGTCCAGACCTCATATTTTGTTTGTCTCATAACCCCAGGGAGTCTTACTTGGAAAAGCAAAGTAAACTAATTATCAGCATGACTCACATGTTGCATTTATTATGCTTGTTGTAAAAGAAATTATGTGCTTTTAGAAGCATGGAGATTATTCTTTGTGCGTCTGTGTGCGTCTCTCTCGGACCTCACATGTGTTTACTTCTGTTTATTGACCTTATTTGCTCACTCATTTAAAAGACATCAGTGTCAAGACTGACACCAGCATCTTATTTCTCTTAGTCATGCCCAACTCAAGATTATTACATACTCTCTCAGCACACGTACATCATGGTTAGTGACTGGTAAGAAATAAAGAAGTTTGGAATGACAGTTTTTATTATTGTTAATTGTTACGTAATATAAGAGTTATTATGAAGAGTTTTATAATGATTTCTGGTTGTGTAATTAAGATAGTTTTGTACTTGCTAAGTCATCAGAACCCATTTTTGGATATAATAGTTATTAGTTTAGTTGATGCAATAATATTATTATTAAAAAAAGTACTGTGTTGATATCATAGTACAATGATGGTAACAGATGGTAATAACATGGTGCTTTGATTATTTTATATATATATATATATATATATATATCATCACACTCTTGAAACATAGTGTTTTCATTTTATGCCAAAATAAGATGGTATATCAAATAGATATAAAAAAAACTGTGGTAGTACCATGATACTTTTGTGTAATAGAATCTTCTCACTGATATGGTGTCCTGATGAGTCATAAAAATACTGATAAAGCCCAAAAAATCCTCATTATCTTATAAATTCAGAATTTTGTGGTCCCCTTTTATGTCAGCATGACTCTTTGCCTGGAATCTGAAGTGTCCTGGCAGAGAAGGCTCAGTAGGTCTCCCCAGCACACGGGTCGAGTGTCATGGGGTCGTGTGGCGAAACTATTCGCTTGTCACTGAATCTCTGGCACTTGAATCTGGCACAGAGAACCAAAGCAAAGCTAATGTACTGTACGTGTTCCTTCCCGTGATGTCCCCCGCATATGTTTCCTTATTTATAAAGACACCCACATCCACTTGTATCCTTTTGTTACGTGATAACAATAGCACTGTATACAAGTAGTGTCAATTTTCCAGCTTTCTTGGGGCATGTCTTCTGTTTGGTCACATGTCTCCATGTTGGACAGGTGGTTAACGGGGTTGTCCAGACGCCTGGAGATCAAGACACAGAAGACACAGAGCTCATGGCCATTTACGCCAAAGACAGCCAGACGGGGGACAAGGTGAGTCGTCTTCACACACTATAAGATTGAAGCTTGTTGCTCTGTGCATATTTAAGGACTTGTTGTTTTTTGTTTTTTGTTTTTGATGTTTGTCAATTACAAGACCTTCTTCCTGAATGGTGTTGCATTCAAGGCATTTTCATAAAATACTTGTGCTTCCTACAGCCATGACTTCCTATATTCATTGGCTGTTGCTTCGTTGCTCTGTCTTAGTAGTCCAATTACTGCCCGCGTGAGGATGCAAACTAGTTTGAAAACCGTTTCAAGTTTCTGCTTGTCTTCTGAGTGTGCACAGTAGAAGAGCTTTAGGGACAGTTACAGTTGTGATGTTTATAGTAAACTATAAACATAAAGTATAACAATGCTTTAGTTTTGTAGAATGTACGAGGCTTACAGATTCCAGTTAGAGTCGTCACCACTGACTATTGTGGCCATGACTTGGAAGATGAACTTTCTTTAAGGTCATCACCTGTTTTGCACGAGTGCCTTCTTTGAGTCATTACTCGTGTTTGAGGTCAGTTCTATTTCTCCATCTTAATCTCTCTGTTAATCTACCTCTATAATCACACAGTTCACCCTCTCCCTCTTTAGTTTCAGCATTAGATTGAGACTTTCCTCATACCAGACGGTTTATCCATTCCTTATAAGCCCTGTGTGTAATATACAGAGACACATTAATGCACAGGCTTTCTTTGGCTAAATCTCAGGGCCCTAACTGTGATGAAGAGAAAACTTTGTACATTTAAATATTTTAAACTTAGCTTTCTGAAGTTTTGAACTATTGGCGGCTTCACTGTGTCCGTCACCTCTGCTTAACATTAGCAAATGCGTTTGAGCAGATATCCATATTCTTTGATTCACATCTGACAATTATATGCTAATGAAGGTTCATTAAGCAACAGTGAAATCAGGGTCCAAAATTAATAGTTGTCTAATGCCATATCCTAATGAAAATGGTGCTGGAGAGTACTTTGAATAAAACAACCTTAAAAAATGAACAAAAAGGAAACAAAAAGGAAAAAAAGTTGGTTTCATTAACTTTCTTTCTCAGGCAAGTTCATGATGGGAGGAAAAGTATGTGGTCTCCATCATTTCATTAGAGAAACTAAATAAAAGATTGGTTTGTGGTGAGAAGATAAAGGCTGACAGTAAATGAACATGTTTTACTGTATTAATGTGTTAAGAATTATATTGAGGATGCTAGATGTAGTTTTATGAAGCACAGTTTGGTGTATTCACAATCAGCTGAATGAATGGGTAGCAGTTGCCCTGCATAGTCTAATGTGGCTCTCGTAATTCAGTAGCTCAGTCATTATGACTCTGCACTTTTTCCCTCACAGAGAGAACAGATCAAGTGTGAGGTCACAGCAACCAGTGGAATTTCCTCACTGGTACCTCAAACACTGATGCATGGATATTATCTCTTGTCTTTCTCTCTCTCTCTCTCTCTTTTTCTCTGTGTTTTTCTGTTTTTGCTTATCAGTCCTTGTGAATTACTGGACTGGTAATCTAAATGTTCTGGAAATGATGTAAACCTCTGAAACATCTCGGAGAGAATCTCAACGCATTGCACAAAAGCATGTTCTGTGAATGTTACACTGTACTTTACTACACAAAACTCTGAGTGTGTTTGCATTTAAGAAATTGTCAGATGCTTTATCCAAAACAGCTTAAGGTGTATTTATGCTTTTATGTTTTAATCTGTACATTTATTCCCTGGAAATTGGACCCATGACATTGGCATTGCAAGCACAAGGCCATATTCTAAAACATAAGGCTTATGTTGATTATTAAATGGTGTGTAAATGGTGTATTTTATTTGTTCAGTAGATAATGTGATTTTTACGTTTGAGAGATGGCTTATGTTTCAGAGAAAACATTACTGTATTTTTGCTTTTGTATTTTAATTGGAGAATTAGAAATGATAAAGATGCGATCTGTAACTTTCAATTCTTTACTGCCATTTGTTTTTAAAACATAAAATTGCAGGTTACTTACCTTTTATTATGTTTAAGCCAGATGAGGCCAAACTGGCATTTCCTAGGAAAACTGACCCGATAGCTCAAATTATAAATCGTCATTATTAACTTACAGTTAGGAATTGTGGTAAGGAAAAGAGATTGTGTTTAAACGCTGATCTTGTTTAATTACCGATTCATTTTCAACATTCAAAGTTACGGATTGCAGCTTGAAAAGGATTCAGCTGTTACATTACAATAGATAGTTGGGATCACTATTACATTTTTTGTCTATTTCTGAAAACTAGAACTGATTTTATCGACCCACAAAGTTCATTTTCAATATCGTTTCATTTAGAGGCACTGATGTCCTGCTGATGTAATTAGAATTGGCAGCAGTTTTTATTTGTGTGTGTGTGTGTGTTTGCGCACATTGATGCTGTTTATAGTGTACTGCTCTTCTGAACTTCCCTGGAGTTGAGGTCAGTTGCCATAGGAACTGCCCAGCCTGACTCCTTATGTTTCCTGTGTTCTTCTGCTCCAGTGCTCCATATCAGAAACGATGGACAGTGCAGACGGCATGGATGCCAGGAGAATGGAAATGATATACACCATAGAGGACACGCCTCCTTGGTACCTTTGTGTGTTCCTGGGTTTACAGGTACTAGCAGAACACATAATTTCTTTTGCAGTTTAATTTGCCTGTTAATGTCTAGAGTGATATGCTTTGTATACTTGAGATGTTTCATATATCAGTAATGACTCATTTGCAACTTCACAGCTGTGACTCAAGACATTACGGAAATGACTTGAGGCTTTATGGCAGTGATTTAAAACTTTATGGCAATTACAGCACTACAGCACACCTCAAGATTTTACATGACTTAACTTTTTCCATTAATTACATTAAACCTTAAGTTTAATCAATTAAACCAATTTAATGACTTGAATTACTAAAATATGTATATATATACTACTGGTTGTTACCAGTTAAAGTTTTAACAGTATTTGTAGGGCTGGAATTTTTAGTGTAAGTTGTTAAATTTGTCTTTTTTGAGGTCCTGGTCTTTAGGATGTGGTTCATTTATTGCCATTTTATGCAGTGTCATGCAGTGTAAGACTTTTTATTGTTCCTCATAGCAACATAATTAGCCAACTGTTCACAATTCAAATTGTGAAGAATTATATAGGTCAAGTAAGAAATGCTTTGTAATTAATGAAGTTGTAATTAATGAACACTTCAATTCAAGGTCAGACAGAATTCTGCACATATCTTGAATTTTGGAGTCATTTATTTAAATTTTGGTGACATTTTGCTCTAAGCCCCTATTATTTATGACCATGTTTACAACTTTACAGCATGGACACTTGTTTACTTGTTTCAGGATATATAGAGACACAAAATCTGCATTTCTTTATTTTTTCTCCTCAGCACTATCTTACCTGCTTTAGTGGAACTATTGCTGTGCCGTTCCTATTGGCTGAAGCCATGTGTGTGGGATATGATCAGTGGGCCACCAGTCAGCTGATTGGCACTATTTTCTTCTGTGTGGGCATTACCACACTGCTGCAAACCACCTTTGGCTGCCGGTAAGTGTGTGTATAGTTGTGTATGTGGTTCATGAGGACACAAATTTGTATAATGACGTGTAAAAAACACAAAAAAAACCACATGGTTTTTGTGTCAGTCTTGTTCTTGGGTTGGGTGGGCAAGTTAGAACAAAGATGAAATGAGTCATGAACATCATGACGTTCTAAAGCTGGTGATTGTGAGGAGATTGCGGTCAATGAAAAGCTGTAATTGAAGCAAGAGGTTTCAGTTATCAGATCAGGCAGAAGCTGGCATTATTTATAGGAGGGCTGTTTTTCTCTGTCTGGGCATGTACTCAGGGTTTGATGTGAACTCATGATGTAATCGCACTAAGCCTGGGTAACGGCAAGAAAGCACAACACACACTATGCATGTATGTATATGTGTGTGGTTGTGTATATATTCTTATATACATAGATTTACAAAAGTTATAAATGTGTACACACTATGTATTTGCTTCAATCAAGCTAAATTCTGTCAAGCAAGGCATTTTTATTACACCTTTAGCACCTGTCTGATATGTCATGTCTTGTTTTTCCCAAATCTGGTTTCTGTTCCTCTTTTTAACAAATTTTTACTTTATTTGTACTATCAGACTTTCTTAATTGTTCCAGTGTATAGTTTCCTTTCTGCTGATTCTCCCTCTGCTAATCTTACTCTCTGTTTTGTAAGTTCTTTTCCTTTTTTTGCCCTTTTTCACTGTTGAAAGTGAAAACTCAGTGACCCAGATTTAGTGTTGATCTGTAATCATTCGCACTGTTCTGTGATCAGGAAGGCCGTTCCAGTTTTCTGGAGACCTTCTGCTGACTGTTTCATAGCACAGATCCAGCCACCAGTTCGGGTACAAGAAGCTACATTTTCACCTCCTATTTCAAAGACCACGTTTCTGATATAAACCATCAGCCTTAAGTTTTCCCTCTTGAATCTTTTTCAAGATTTTTTCATTTCATCTCAATGACTCTCAGCCCACCTGGACACCCAAGGTTGACTGCATTTATTACACTTTCTCTCTTTAATAGAATAGTGGAAGAGAAAATGTTAAGGGGATTTTAAAGTGTCTTGTGGTGCTCAAGGTGCTTTTGTTGGAACAAAATCAAACTGAATTGAATATGGGTCACTTCAGTTTTAGCTAACTGGGAGTGAGATTTAATGAGAGTTGGCCAAAATGTGGGACCTAGTTAAAATAGTTTTAATTACTGTTATTCACTAAAAGCATGACAAGAAAAACACACCGTAAACACAGTAACAGTAGCAAACAGTAACAGATATTGAAAAATGAATGTGCGCAACAGTAGTCAACTGCCACTTGCTGCATATTACAGAATGGTTCTGTTTGAATAGTGCTGCATAGACCACAAAACTGTTGTCTCAAAGAAAATGTGTTGCATCATATTTCTTACGTGTATGATAATAATAAAAGTAAACAATGTAATTATAATATTGCATTGCATTATTGCATCAGTTACAAAGGAGTTTTTGCCACTGTATCAGTGCATTTCACTTTATCTTAATTGATGTTGCAATATAGTACAAGGCTTAAAATCCACAATGATGTTCCTGTATTTAAACTGGTAGAACATTGCATTAGCAGTGCAAAAGATCATGGGTTTGTTTCCCAGGGAACACAATCCCTAATCAAATGTATACTTTGAATACAAATACCAAATGTGCTAAATGTAAATAAGAAAGCACTTTGGTATCATGGTACTAAAACTTTCCGGGGTTGGGAGAGAGGGATTCTGGGAAGGTCTAATAAAGCACTTCTCTTATGGACAATCCTTTAAGATTGTAAGCAGTTATTTGTAATTGTACAGAATGTCTCCCTTTGTGTTCTATGGAATGAAGACCAGCAATTCATGACAGAATTTTAGGTCATTTTTGATTAGTTATCCCTTTAATTTGCCTTGGCCTGTTCTGTATCTTGCACTTTATTTGTTTGTGGCCAGCCTGTTCCGTGCATTAGAGATCAGTCTGATGCAAGATGTCTGTCTTATGATCCCTCCGGTCTGACGTCACTCACTTATGGCACATGTGGTCTCCAGGGAAACATGAATGAAAAAGGGAAATGAAGAAGATTAGAGTGGAAAGGACAGGACAAGTGTTGCATCAGTCGTCTATGCTGAGTCACTATTTAAATGAGCTGTGTTTATGGTTTGCTTCCTGTGTGTATAAACCAGTATGTTTGTGTTTTCGGAAATATCTGTGGCGCCCCAGCTGTAATCACCTGTGGAAAACATAAAGTGATCATATAATACCTGTTAAATCTGACTGATCGACAACTCAACTCAAACATTCCCACTCAGAAAAGATAAAGAATTGTTTTGACTCCAAGTGCAGACTTTTCTAACATTAGTCTGTGTTCTTGTGTCCTCTTATACCAGCAGACTGCAAAGTCACGTCAATGTTGCTGTCTTAATGGTGTGTGTGGAGACATCTAGTGGTCATTATGCTAATGTTTTTCCAGTTCCTGCACAGAATGTGTTTTTGTTGTTATTAAATAATAATATAAGTATAACTGTGGCTGATCGCTAATACATGTTGATTAGACAGTTCTAGTTGGCAGTTACTGGACAGAATTTACTGCAGTGTGGACCAGACCTGATGCCATTGGTGCGTCTATGAGACAATGCACATCAATATTCACATAAATGAAATGGTCCTTACAGTGATTTACAAACAGTTTGAATTAAAGTATTTAAGCTTTCAAAGAAGTGACTCATTTGAAGGTCTGACATCACTGGTTGACTGAGGGATTTGGTGGTGGAGTGAACTAAAGGTCTAACCTCATAATTGAGTTAAGAGCTTGGCTCACTGGAAGGTGCTGACTATTGTCTCATTATCCATAGATAGATGCTTCCAAAGAGACAAGTGCATTGTGTGTGTGTTGTAGTTGTTCCTGTGTGATTGATTAATGCTTTTGTGTGTGTGTGTGTGTGTGTGTGTTTCTTCCAGACTTCCATTGTTCCAAGCTAGTGCTTTTGCATTTCTCGCTCCAGCAAGAGCCATCCTGTCACTGGATAAATGGAAATGTAACACAACAGGTACAAGTCACACACCCACAAGCACGCAGTCCCGTGCACACAGAATTAATAATCTAATTGTTATGTTCTCTGTGCAGCTGTTCCTGTATTAAATGGCACAGAGCTACTACACACAGAAGACATCTGGTATCCCAGAATACGAGAGGTGTGTCTTAACACAGAGAAAGAGACCAGCAAAGAGCACAGACAAAGTGTGCAGACAAAGTGTAAACCTGCAGAAAGAAATAAAGTACACAAATGAAATCGAATGAAGTGGAAAATTAGGATCTAAAATTGTTAGATCGTAAAATCCGAGTGAAAGGGACTTCCAGTCAAGATTTTGTACACCCAGACATGTTCTTACTGATCATACAGAGTAACCCCAATATTATGTGTGGGCATTGTAAAATGTGTGGATTTTATTGTGCGTGCTGTTTGGTTTGATATTGATGCTGTTTTGCAAGTACATTATTTACATACATACTTTTTGACCCTGTTTTTAAAGGCTTTTTGGGGATTCGGAACATAAACCAATAAGCTTTCCAAAATAAGCATCATTACACATTATGTGTTTGTTTATTTGCCTTTTAAAAGGAATTAGTGTAAACAGAAATTGATTCTTGATCCCAGTAGGAACCGTAGTGGGCCTAAAGTCAAAGCGGATTAAACCAAATTAGATTAAATGCAGTATCAAACTGTCTGGAGGCCTTGGTCAATGACTCTGTCCGGCCTTAATCTCTTTTAACCTTTAAGAAATCCTTTATTTCACATATCACTCTCGCTTTTTTTGTTTTGCTTCTGGGATTTGTTCGTTTAAATGAGATTTACTACTTACAGACATTTATTGTTTCTGTATTGACTCCAGTTGCCCTCAGGCAATGACAGGATGTTACAAATCTTGCAGTAATTTTGACACCCTTAGCTTTCTCTTAAAGAATATGACCGTCCTTTTTTTGTGGTACTCTGTACATAGTGCCTTTTAATTTTCTGTTGGTCAGAGTGGTTACTTTCTGTGTCTAAATTCAGTGCATGACAAATTTGGTTTATGTTGCCAAAGCGTTTACATTTACATAGTAATTACTATGTTTCTCAGTAACATCGTAATTTCTCTCTCTGTCTGTCTCTGTGTCTTTTCTGTCTGTCTCTCTATTTTTCTTTCTCTCTTTCTCGGTGTAGATTCAGGGTGCTATAATCGTGTCCTCTCTAATAGAAGTGGTCATAGGGGCCTTGGGTTTGCCAGGGATCCTGTTGAAGTACATTGGGCCACTCACCATCACCCCCACTGTCACTCTAATTGGGCTCTCGGGCTTCCAGGCGGCTGGAGAGAGGGCGGGCAAACACTGGGGCATTGCCATGCTGTGAGTATCGCTAACACACATTTACATGTAACAGAGATCTCTTGCTTTATGATGTGCACAGCATGTGAACTTGCTGCTCTCTTTTTAAACAGAACCATATTCCTAGTCCTGCTGTTCTCTCAGTATGCACGGAACATCCAGTTGCCTCTCCCCATCTACAAATCCAAGAAGGGCTGGACCTCGTACCGCCTGCAGTTGTTTAAGATGTTTCCCGTGAGTGTCTCCACAATCATCCAAAACAAACACGTCTTTTTGTTTTATTAAATAACCATTTCACCCAAAAATGAAAATATTCTCATGACTTTCTAACCTTCATGTTGTTCCAAACCCGTATGCTTTTGTTTTTTCTGTGGAACACAAATAGACTGTAGAATAAGCTCTTGCCATACAATGACAGTTCACAGTGCCCAAGGCTTTCCAGTTTTAAAAAATAGCCATATAAAATATCATAAAAATAATCCAATCCAAGTTTTCTGAAACCATGCAATAGCTTTGTGTGAGTCATTCAGTCTCATGTCTCCGTGTCAAAAAGTTCATGTCTAGCTGGCTTTTAAATTGGACAAAAATGGTGAACCAAAAAGAATCAATGCCGTTCTAGCTTTATGAAGTCAATACGTTTTTGATTCTGCACAGCAACTGACAAAGTACGACAAACAGTTCCACACAGAACAATTGCAATAGAATTGCAAAAAATGTAATTGCAGAAACATTTTTATAAAATCATTTATTGTTCGACTTCAGCATCATCCTGCAATAGTAACTTTGGTATCTTTGCAGAATGAGCCATAATTCAGGTTATTATACCATTAAGAGATTATTCTGATGATTAGCAGTCTGCTGTCTCTGGCTCCCAGCAGCATTAGTTGGCACTTTTAGGGTCTTGGCACCAGGCTGCTCATTATTCATTGTAACAGAGTTCATTACAGCTCGTATGACTGCTGTAATGAACATGCTGTTTCACTGATGAGATGTTTTTGGCCCCAGTTTTTAAACAGAAGCAACACAGACATTAAAAATGAAGGTGGGTGGCAAAAGCTACAACTAAAATTGATCAATTCATTTGATAATGATGAATCAACAGGGAGTGTCGGCATGTGCGGTTTTCTGCGTGTGTGTTTGCTTTATATTCAAGAAATCTAGGTTTGTCATCAGGACTTTACATTGATCCTTCTTAGATAAGTATGAAACTTTGGGATGAACCAAGACTCAGGATGGGAAGTCTACATCAATATTCTGGCACATATTTAAACTTATATAGATTATACATACACATATACATAAATGTTCATTTAAAGTCCAGCCAGAAAGAATTAATAATGCTATTGACTAATTAGTTGTTTAATACAGTAAAGCTTTGTGTAAGACAGTCACAATCCAATAGTATTTAAACCAGTTTTGTTTATCTTTCTCTTTAGATCATCATGGCGATTCTTGTGTCCTGGTTCTTGTGTTTCATCTTCACGGTCACGGACGTGTTTCCTCCTGAAAAAGACAAGTATGGATTCTATGCCCGCACAGATGCCCGACAGGGCATACTGGCAGCCGCGCCCTGGTTCAAGATACCCTACCCCTGTGAGTCTGAGCATTCATTTGAGTTGCCCTGCACTTTAAGTCACTTTGGATAAAACAGTATGCTAAATACATAAACAAATGCTAATGGAAATGTGGATTTTAGCAATCCAAAGCATGAGCAACCGTCACTTCTCATATTAGAGGAAACTTGTGCTGAAATGTTTCTACCATAAGATGTATTATGACATTATTAAGACGTATTATGAGGCATTTTGAATTTTGAATTTATAAATGCCAGGTGTTCAAGGTTGTATATGCAAACCTTGTATTTCTGTGTGCTAAACCCGATGGCATTACCCACAATTCTTTGTGTAATGTGTTCTAGTCCAGTGGGGGCTACCCACAGTGACGGCAGCAGGGGTGATTGGAATGTTGAGCGCTGTGGTTGCCAGTATCATTGAGTCTATTGGAGACTATTACGCCTGCGCCCGTCTCTCTTGTGCTCCCCCGCCACCCGTACATGCCATTAACAGGTAAAACACATTCTGGGCATGCACTGTCAGTAGACAATAAGCACATGCAACAAAATTGCGCAGTATCTTTCCATGACCTCTTATACAAATTGACCTTTGGTTTTATCTTTCTTTCTTAGGGGAATTTTTATGGAGGGCCTTTCCTGTGTTCTTGATGGCGTCTTTGGTACAGGGAATGGCTCCACATCTTCTAGCCCAAACATTGGAGTGCTGGGCATCACAAAAGTATGCCTGAAAACATCATAGCACGTTCTTGGATCAAACTGCAAACTGGTTTCATAACCATCATAATGTTGGTGCTGGTCTCAGTAGCTTACAGAATTGACCGTTTGAACGGGTGCAAATAGCAGGCTGTGTTATACTGGAACTCAGTGACTGCAATGGAACATTAACACCCCAGTGACCCTTAATACTGAGCACTTGAGCTTCCGATGAGCTTCATTAAGGAAAGAAATAAGCTCTGGTTGGCTATGTGTTCCCACAGCTCCTTGCCCAAAGGAACTACTTATTTCATATGACCACACTGCTTAGATTTTAGCGATTTCAGTGTTTATTTTTAATATTGCCATTTGAGTTCCTGTAGCATTTTGGGAATAAGGTCACCAGCAGGACAAATTTATCATCTCAGTTATGGTAAAATATTTGTTGTTGACATTTTAGCAGGTTTATAGAATGGTTGTAAACATGCCTTAAAAACAGTACATTAAAACAATCTAAACATTAAATTTGAATAAGGTACACTGATTGGAGGGCTATTCTTTTATTGGTTCATTTCTGTCTGTGTTTCTATTGGTTAGGTGGGCAGCAGGCGGGTCATTCAGTATGGTGCTGCTCTGATGCTTTCGCTGGGAATGGTGGGTAAATTCAGCGCTCTGTTCGCATCATTGCCGGACCCGGTTCTGGGTGCGCTGTTCTGCACACTCTTTGGCATGATCACCGCCGTTGGCCTATCCAACCTGCAGTTTGTGGACCTCAACTCTTCTCGTAATCTCTTTGTCCTCGGTTTCTCCATCTTCTTCGGTCTGGTCCTGCCCAGCTATCTTAAAGGCAACCCCCTAGTCACTGGTAGATACATACAAATGTACACTTACATACTAAAGATGAAACATATGATGTTTGCATGAATTCAACCATGAGGAACCTTTTGCCCCTCTTCTAGGTATAGTGCAGATAGACCAGGTGCTAAATGTTCTTCTTACTACTGCAATGTTTGTTGGAGGTTCTGTGGCATTTGTGCTGGACAATACTATTCCTGGTAGGTTCAATTCTCCCAATACATTCATACTTACCCAATACATAATACAAGCATTCAAGATGCTTTATCTATTTATGGATCTAGAGATCTAGAGATATTTCTTTTCATTAAAACAGTGGGTATACAACTGTTGGATCGTGATGCAAAAACTGGGTCTCTTCAGATGAAGTTGTGGACAGCAGGGATAAAACATGATAGAATGTTAAATACAAATAATGCAAATAATTGAATTCAGCTAACTATATGATCATGCATGGGACATCATTGGGGATGTCCAGGGTTGTGTGTTAAATCAGACTTTATGGTATTACTTGTGTATGGTAAACAATTTTGCCACTGTTGGATCGCCATTTTAAAAAATCTAGATAAAACCTGAAGCGAAACCATATAAAAACTACAGCGTTATAACATTTTTCCGTCTTGTCCTTAACTCTCTGTCCTGTTTTAGGCTCTCCGGAGGAAAGGGGAATCCGCAAGATGAATCGTGGAAACGGTGCATCTAAACGGGATGGAATGGAATCTTACGACCTTCCATTCGGAATGGACTTTCTGCGTCGCCATCGCATTTTCCAGTACCTCCCAATCAGTCCCACTTTCACTGACTACCAATGGAGTGTTCTCACTCACGGCTGCCGGAGCAGCAGGAGAGAGGACAACATTCCAACAAAACAAGAACTGGGAGAAAGCGGGGTATAGTTTCCAGTACCAGCAGAGATTAGATGGAAGAGATGGTTATAGCCAGGCTTCATTTCAACCCAGTCAGTGCGACCCAAGTCCAGCCCTTTATTAAACAGCCTTCTACAATTCGGCCTCAAATTTTGCTTGTTGGTCCTAAAAAAAGTTGACAGAACAGTCTGGAAGCTAAATTGATGGTAGGTGTTTCCATGACAACGCTGGGTGGATATAATGCAGGTTGTACCAGTATCTCTTTCTCTGTGGAAAGACAAGAGATCATAGACTGATAGATGGAATCATTTTGTAATATCTACTGAATTTCAGATATCAGTTTTCCTGTTTTTAGGAGATCTGTGCTGCTCCACATGCGCCCAAAGCATCCTTAGAAATTACAATGTAGGTAATTGGTTGTGTTCAAATTTACAACTAATATGCATGCACGCAGTGTCGATCGTCGCATGTCACTGGCTGGGATCCTGTTAATGTAAGCGGCTGGTTAAAGTAATGCAAGGTTTGTTTGCTTTATGTTTCAATTGCACTCTTGTTAAAGCAAGAATTAACGCACAAAAATGTAGTTGAACCTATTTTGCTTGTTCCTAATTTAACATCCAGTGTCTTTTGTGTCTTTAGAGAAATAAGCTTAGTCATGCATAAGTAACTATATTAAACTCATCACATTAGAAATTTACGTCTGTATGCCTTAACTGTAGAGAGAACAGTTGCTTTCTAACCTGTAGGTTATTTTAACATTGTGCTATATAGAAAATGGCAATAGTTCATTTCTATTATTAGTGCTGTTTGTTGATAAATGGTTAATGTTGAAGGGGTGCTAAATGGCCTTTTTTGTACTAGGGTCAATATAGAAGATTTTAACTGGTAAAACACATTTCTTACTACCCACATCAAAATTTAAGTTATTGCAAAAGTTGCAAGGTTGGAAAAAAGGTTGGAGCCAGACCGCTATGCAGTAGTTGATACAGTAAAAGAATATATGTATAAACTTGCATGGTTTGCAATAGAAGGAAGACTGGGTAAGACTGACGGGAAAGACTCAGGCAGGCCTATTGTAACCGATGGTGAAGTTTCTCTTGTAGTCCGGGTCTATCAATAGTAATCTATTTTGTACGCCAGGTTTCTCGTGATTTTTTTTTTATTTGGTGTGACTTATTTGGTCCCAGAGGCAGTGCACATGTGGTCATTTTCTCAAACTGTACAAATCCCATTATAACTAAATTAGCACAATCTATAACTGTTCCTTACTGTTTCGGTTGTTACTGTAGCGTATGTTTTTAGCATAGTTCACACTGATAGTTAATAAACACATTTATAATCTTTGTTGCGATATCTGTTTAAAGAGCAGGGTTAAATTATACACTATTAGTCACCTATTAAGTTATCTCAGTAGTCATTCTGAGGCTGATGTCATGGGTCACAGACTGTTCGTTTATGACATTAGCAGGCATTAAAGGGCCAGATATGTACAAATGTTTTAATTGTTCCCAGTCGTGCTATGACCTCCTTCATAAGTTTATATAGAGCGCCACCTGATGGACAATATCTGTATCTCGCCCCTAAACTGCATCCACTGAGATGCAATGGTTGTTGTTTTTTTGTTTTAATTTATTTGTATGGTCTACATCTGCTATCTTTGTGTTCATGTCTTACACAACTAAAATGTTACAGTAAGGTATGGGAAATTTGTCTAGTTTAAATTTTATCTGTTGGAGGTAAATGTCACTGCTTGTCATGTTGGGGCATAGAAATTGCCATTTTATATTAATACCGTTCCAAGATTTACAACAGAACTGGTGCTTCCTCAGTAGGTCATTCCAAGTAACATGTTTATAAGGTTTTGCTAAATATAGCAACGTTTTTTTCATTCTAGCTGACCTGTAATACAGCTGTCTGATGTGATGAGCCAGTTGTTGTTTGCTTGTTTTTTGTTTCTAACAGAAACTCATAATTATGCAAGGACCATTTCACTTGATGGCGCAGTGTTACGACTGTTGCTATGTTTTCATCCTTATTTACGCATTGTACAAAGGCTCTGCAGCTTTTGTCTGCGTTATAACAGGAAAGCTACTGCAGAGTGTATTTAAACATGTATGAGAACTTTTAAGTGACAGTATTTGGGACCTTTGAAGCTGATCTCACACAGCGGTGGAAATGATTTATTGTTTAATGGACACTAGGAAACGTGCACTGCAGTATTTAAGTACAATAACATATACAGTCTAATTCACTCAAAGCAAACATCTGATACGGCAAGCATTATAGCTTAAAGGTAGTCAGGACTCAGGAATCCATGACGATAGCACTTTTTGTTGTTACTAAAATCTTATTATAAACAATCAGCACTCCAAAGTGTGATACAATGATTGTCTAAGAGTTATTTATCCAAAGGTAAACAACGAGTGTGCAGATTGCCTCTATTCCCCCCACCCTTCCATTTATATCTATAGTTTTTGCAGTGGTGTCAGTTCTCATCTCTTAACACTTTCTTTTCCTTGAATTGTTCATTTTTATGTTTTTGAATGCAGAACATGGCTCAGATATGGACTTTCTTATAAAGACCTCTCACTTTATGTGCCAATGATTCATCGTTCAATAGTTTCTATGATCATATTTGTAAAGGGTTTTAAATTACTGTTGGGAATTTTAAAGCATTTTTCCAGCTGTCTTTAGGCCAAAAAATAAGCATTTAAACACTGCTTTATTGATGCTAAATTCTGACAGGAGAACATTTTGATAACACTGCATGATTGGATATATCTCACTATCAGCTGAGATCAAATTTAAAAGGTTGTAATGGGTAAAATGAGAAATGATAAACCCTTCAGTTATTTATACCGTTTATACTGTATACTGTTTGTAATGTTTTTTCTCATTTTTATACATCATTTTGTGTTTATACAGACAAAAAAAATGTTTGTAAACAAATCCATGCATATAATTTTAAATCGTCATGCTGCAAGATGCACCATCTTTTTTTATTTAAGAGTAAAAAGAAATTCTTGTTTCCTTTTGAAATCTGTAGTTCAATGGAATATTTTTGTTAGCTGGATGTTTTAGCCATGTTTTCATATTGTATTTTTCTAGCATTACTTCCTGTTCATGTTAATCGTAGCCTAGTACAAATTGAGAAAGAGGTAAAATACATTGACTATTATAAATATATGACTATATATTAAATTGAGTACAGAGTGTGCTATATTCTTGGACCAGCCATTGCAGTTCCTGTTAGTAGCAACAGCAGATGTTTTGTTCCTTGTTGCTAAAAATATTTATTAAGATGTTTCTGAGCAAATAATGTCTCT
>JAZGTJ010005140.1:0-28433 GCA_036877575.1 Botia almorhae
ACATTGATCACTATACATTGAATATGTGCAATCCCTGGGATCGAACCCATGACCTTGGCGTTGTTAACGCCATGCTCTAACCACTGAGCTACAGGAAAGCTTTATTCACTTACCATCTGATACACGTAGCACATAAACTAGAAAAGACTTTCTTGATTTAGCGTAGAACGCGTAATCTGATTGGTTGACAGTTTTTTATTTACTTTTTTATTTGAAGAGTCTCTTCATTTTTTTGCAATTTACTATGTTTTGTACAATTGTTTACAAAGAGAGGCACACCATTGTTTCTTTTTCGACATTTACGCCATTGTTTTTTCAATGTTTGTCGCTGATTGGTCGCTATGTTTGTCTATTATTGTGGCATAAAATTGAGAAATGTGATTGGTTGCTTTACGTGTCAGTCATACAGCTCTTTCTGTGTAAGAGGGGGGTTCTTGTCCACCCCAGAAATGCCACACAAAAGCACCAGACCTGTAGCCAATTAAGGGTCTGGCTATGTTAAAACATTCTGCGTACAAACACACAAACATTCCGGTACCAGAAGCGGATGAGGACTTGACCTGATTGGACAGGAGCAAGAGGGCACTTGTATTGTTGCACTACACCGTCTGCACTGTCCTGTTCCTTTGCCAATTCTGTCTCTTTGTTTCTGCGGTCTCTCCCTCTGCAGGCTGAAGGATGTTCTCCTCTGTGAAGGCCTTTGAGGGGCAGCATTACACCACCCTCAAGAGGCAGTGTCTACAGAGTGGAGTGTTGTTTGAAGACCCACTGTTTCCAGCTGTAGACGACTCCCTCTTCTACCAGGGCAACAGGATCGGTCGGGTGAACTGGAAAAGACCTGAGGTCAGTGATCAGAACTTAAGATTTACTTGAGGCATCTAAGCTGGTTCCTTTTGGCAGTTGGGATTTTTTAAATGATCCTTGTTAAATGTACAAACAGAAAAAGAAAGATTAAAATAATTCATACACATACAAGGTTAAAATAATAACACACAGGTGTTCCTGTAGCTCATGTTGTACAGCATTCTGTTAGCAGCACACATGGTTCTAATAATGTTTTGGGTTATGAGTACTGTCAAAAAATGTATACCTTGAATTCACGGTAAGCTTTGGATATAAGCATCTGCTATATGCATACATTTCATGTAAATTCACACTTATATAGACTTATTATAGGATCTTACATATCGATTTTTTAGATCTTTTAGACATTTTAGAACGCACCAGAATTCGTCTTGAAGTTGATCCGATATTAATATATATATATATATACATTATAAATATTGTATATATTTTTGGTATATTGTTGGTAATTCATCATCAGCCTAATCAATAATTGGTTTTGCGGTCAAGGCCGAAGAAAAGGTCCCTCTTCATTCTTCAGTTCTGTAGGTCTGTCATCCATCACTGGAAGTCACGGAAAAGCCAAGTCACATTTTTTGTTTGTTTGTTTAGTAGCTCACAAAGTGCAAGACATGTTGGCAGCTAACACACCAAAATCCACACCACATTGCCCAAAGTATGTGAACACCCATATGTGTTTAACATTTGCTTTCATGCAAGAAAAGGACCCTATTCTAGAAGATTCTAGAAGATCTATGCACCTGTAAGTAACAAATATAGCTGAAATAGGCAAACCTGTTGATTGATTAGTAAGGGGTGTCAACATGCTTTTGACCGCATCATATATGTGGTCACGTTAGATTCCTCTGGAACCTCATTGACTCAAAGAAAACAGACATCAGCGCATTGAAGCATCGTGATAGTTCTCTTGCACTTCATTAGCTGCGAGTTGTGCGTTTATGAATGGAACTCGGTTCTAAAATTAATGACACATTGCAGCTTCTTAAAACAAGCCACTGTGTAACATTTCGAATCTCATGGTCAAAAACAAAATAGATGGTGAGAATGTAATACCTCTCCCCTGTGTTTGTCTCACCCAGCGGCATACTAAGTGTCAAGCCTGTCCAAGTCAATTATTCCTTTCTCTCACTCACTCTCTGCCTCATCTCTGCTGGAACCTTGCCCGACCCAGAATCTTACACACGCGCTCGCGCTTAGTCAAACACACCAGTGATGTGTTCCAGTCCAGGGCGTCTGAATTGCACCCACAGCAGCTCCTGTCACCATTAATCCAGGCTGTAATTGAGGCGGACACTACAATGGTTACACTACAATCTGTACAGCGGTTCAACGGCGCTAAGCTGAAAACTCCACCTTCTTAATGATCACAGAGCAGCAGCAGCAGGGAATGCTGGGAAACGGGGATCAAGTGTAGACTGCGCTAATATGACATTCATTGTGTCCTAACTATGATAAAAACCACCGAGGCTGAATTAGCATGCTTAGATTGTTTCTGCCTCTGAATGTCAGCTTTGTTAGAACACTTGAAGTGATTATAAAGACGTGGCCGGGCTTTTGAGGGTTGATGAGGTTGTTTTCATCTGATTGCCTTTATCCCTTTCAGTTCCTATCAAGTACTTCCTCGCGCTAAGTGTCTTTATCTCGTAGCCACATGCCTTTTACTCTCTTTGTTAGACTTTATTTTTGGACAGTTTCATTGTATAGTTTGGAGAGGACAGGAAGTTATGAAAGAAAGAGGAGGGAACGGTGGCGAGAAATGTTGCAAGCTAAATTCAAACTCGCGTCACCCACATAAGCACCGTGCACTAGACACTAGATTGCTCTGACTCATTACATTTTGTTTCTATTTTTAACACCCTATTTGCTTTATTATTCCATATATAAGTTCTATCTGTATGCTGTTATTTAAAAAAAACTCAAAAGCAGTATTTTTTTAAAGTCACCATGAAATCGAAATATACCGTTCTTACTTTTTCATGGAATATTGCAGTCTTTACTATAAATTATTTATACGTGCACATCATTATTATTTCAAAATTCATCTACCCTCATAATCTTTAATTAAATTCTGAAAATGTTTTTTTGCTCTGAAATGGCGACCCTTCTCTGATGATGTCAGACTGACAGTTTGGGCGGAGCCAGAGCTATTAACCACTTCCCTTCAACCGTAGTCTGCTGCGAGCTTTGAAACGCCTACTTTTCTAGAGCCAATCAGTTCCCAGTGGAAACGTGTTTGACGTTAATAAACACGTAGCCACAAATCACGCTGACTAAGCGAACGCCATTAGTAGCTTTAATGCAGTTCACCACAGCTGCCTCATATTTCTTTTTGTCTTTCTCCCCTTTGGTCTTGCTTTTTTAACCACAAATCATCCTTCACTCCATCACCCACCCAGAACTCCCTTACGTCTGTCTCACCTTCTCCCTGCTGCCATTTGTTGTCACCTCCGCTCTCTGTTCTAAAGAGAAGGGCTGTGTTTTATGAGCTGGAGCCGGGGAAAGGGGCGATAGACAGTCATTTATCCACACTGTGGGCTCAGTGGTGCCTGGACTGAGCAGAGTTTGTGTTCTGTGATTGGTCTGGCAGTCTGATCTGTATGACTCTGTGTGATTCACAGGTGGTACAAACACATTAGTTACTGTTATGACATTACGGGAGGGTTCGAGTCATGATGTAATGTGGGACTATAATTTTATGCAGAATAGAATAACACGCACATAGGGCGTTTTTGTGCTCATGAAGGACACTTTGGGAAGCGCGTGCTTCTCGTGCGGTCGGTCTGAGTGGAAGTGAGCAGTTTTTTATTGGCTAGTTTGCTTTTAGCAAATGGAGAGATGAGAAATTAATTAATTTAAGTCACAAAGAGGCGATATTTAATGCACATTTTTTCCACAACATCCCAAAGAAATAGAAACTGCCATTGGCAATGAAATATGTATTTATATAGGGTGTTCCAAACAGCCAAATATGAGGCAATAATGCCCTTTATGCTCTGCCCTTCAGAATGGGTGGGGTGTACCGATGCACATTTTGGAAAGGAATGTGCCCATAACTCATAGCCCCACACATGTGAGTGTTTGAAAGCCTCTAGCCCCAGGAGAGGCTTTGCCCCTTGGATACCATTTTGAGCTGTGATTAAAAAGTGTGTGTGTGCTCGCAAAGGTGCCTGGTGTTCTAGGCTATAACATAAATGACCTTGCTCTTTAATCTGTCAGCTCTCCCATCCTCTTAACACTTACCCATTTACACACACACAAACACACAATACTTTATAATAGCTACCAACCCACAGACATAAAGCTCTGCGCTGAGAAGAGAGCATTCACAGGCAGACAATATCTGTTCTTTTCTCTCCATCCCTGTCTTTGTTTCAGGGTCCTTTGTTTCAGGAGACACCCTAGACCTGTGAAGGATGTTAAGATGTTAAACCAGACACTTAACACTCTTTAAATCAAGGCTGGTGGATTATATTTGCCTTGTTCCAAAATCTAGTGAGCTCCCTTTTTAAGCAGCAAAGCTAGGATGCATGATTTATGCTGCCTTTTAAGACTCCTTCCAGGGTGAGTTTCTAAGGTTGTACATAGTCGTTTGGCAAACACTTTTTATTCCATTCCAAGTGTACATTCAATTAGTTTGTGCGTTCCCTAGGAATCAAACCTGCAACCTTTTGCACCGCTAGCAGTTAAGCTAGAGAGACGCAATGTACGCAACACGTCAAATCACGCATAAGGTTTTATTTGAGTAAAGCTACTGAATCTACACCCAGATAATGACATCTGATAGATCCACGTTTCATTGATTAATCCACAGTCAGATTGCTGTTCAAGATTTTAAATAGATTTGCTAGATTCATTTTCGCTCACTTGTTGATCAAAAGTCTGAATCTTAAAGCGCTGTCGGAGGTAAGCAGGGTGCAATCATTCCTGTTACAGTAAACAGATATTTATTCTGATCAATGGAACCTAATGAAACCTGGCCTGGCATTGCTCATAGAGGAGCGACAGCACCTTTCTCCAATTCACTGTACCAAACAAGATTTGTATTCCTGTCAGTCTGAGTCAAACTTCGACCAAATAACTTTCTATAATGAATAAAGCAGAGGTAATATCAGGTCTGATGGAAAATCAGTCACTGTGATTGTTTTCTTTTGTGGTCTGCATATAAAGCTCGATACAGAGTTTTAGGGTCGCCTTGTAAGGGTTTGTTGGCTCTTGAACGCAGCGTCTTCTGCCTTGCCTCGTGATTTTGACATCATTCCACTCCTTTCTCACACACTGTAGGGGTATGATGACATACCTCATCTCCAGCGGTTTGAGTGAGCTGTGAGGGTGTAAGAGACAGCAGGTGATGACAGAATTAAATGTTCCTGGTGTGAAATCAGGGCTGGATGTGAGCTGTCCTGGTAGAGAGGAGAGTCATCACCTGCTGCGCTGTGGAAATGACTTCGGATAGCAGAATGTGGAAAGCAAATGAGAGTTGAGAGAGCCGGCGGACTTGGATTGTGCATCTCCATTTTATGTCTCCGCTAGACCAGCCAAACAATCTTAAATTGTTTCATTCACTTATCGTCATCCACAAAACCATCTTAAGCTTTTCACAAGACATTAAATGTGCTGTAAATGATGTTAGTCCTGCTGGAACTTCTGCCACTGAATAAGACACACCCCTTCTTCCCAAAACTCCACCCTACTATTCATTCTTATCATGTTTATACTCCCTATTTTTATTATTACAAATATTATTATTTGTTTATTTATATTATTTATGATTTATTTTGCAGTTTGCAGTCAGATGTGATATTTGTCAGGTAATTGGCCTTTTAATAAAAAAAAAAAATTAAAAATCACTTTAAATTTTTGTTAGGTTTGTACAGATGCGTTCAGAGTGGCCTATAAAAGCTTTAAAGGTAGGGTAGGCAATTTTGGAGGGACTAGAAATAGCTTTAAAAAGATTCCACTCTCCTTTCAGAGCACTTTCCATAGCCACACCTCCTCCAACACATGAACGCATACATTGGTTGACAGACTGGTTGGACATCCCATCATTCGGACCGAATGCAATCATTGGATAAACAGTTTATGGTCCCGCGCCGTCCACAGAAGATATATTTTATCTAAATATATTTAGATGACTTGCTATCAGGATGTGAATAGACTTTCAACCACCATAACAAAACATCTTCGTGGAAAAACAATCACCTACCCTGACTTTAAGTCTTTTTCCAGGGCTCATTTGTGATGGATCCTCTGAGAAATGATGGGGCTAAATGAGCTATAGCCTGTGAGTCTGCGGCTACAGTCCCCTCTGCCACAGTGACTGTGCGTAGTGTGTGTCAGCTGTTTACAGAGACCCAAACTTTTCCTTGTAGGTCACTCAGAGTGTCTCTCCCTCCCTGTTTTCAGGGCTGTGTGTCCCTGTGCTTGCGATGGGGTCAGCGCAGAGGTGCGTGAGAACCTGTCAGAGCAGCGGAGAGCATTTTGATTTATAACGGCTTTCAGTGCTGCACTGTTTTATGCAGACTCATAACTATTATTCAGTTAATTGAAGAGCACGTGTACATTGTTCGTGTCAACATTCAATGTACATTTCTCCTCAGTTTTATTACCCAGAAGTGATTTTGGATGTATTTATTTATAACACTACAGACTATATTATTACCTACGACTGTGTCATTTCCATCCTGTACCGCCATTGTATTACCATACTGCCAAAAAAACGGTTCCTTTTAATGTCTTTTGTAAAAGCTTTTGGTAACGCAGCTAATACATGCTAGACTTTATTCTGCAAGCATTTTATCACAGTTATGAGCTATTTAATAGTCTCTGCAGGGCTCTATCTCAGACCACAATTTTATGCTGGCAGCCACACATTGTAGTTTGTTTCTCTTAAGAAAAATGTAAAACATTTTTGTTTATCCCAGATGAATGTTTGCAAACTAATCCCTAGTTAGTCTGAATCTGTCTCTAGTTTATCACCAATTTCCACTCTGATGTCTCTCTCTCTCTCTCTGTATTTTTTTATCAGGAACTGTGTGATGATCCTCATTTGTTTGTGGATGGGATCAGTGCTCATGACCTGCATCAGGGGCAGCTGGGAAACTGCTGGTTCGTGGCTGCCTGCTCCAGTTTGGCTTCCAGAGAGTCATTGTGGCAGAAAGTAAGTGCAGTGTGTATACAGCGTCCTGCATGTGACGTTGCCTCTGAGCTTTGCACTTCTGATGTTAATCCTGCACAGATTGAAGGGAATTCAGCGCAGAAAATGAACAATCAGAAACACGTGGGAAAAAACTAGACATATCTTGAATCACAATAGACAGTGTATAGAACTGAAAGAAAACAACAGCTTCGGATTTTAGAACAGAATGGAGATTACAATTTTATACATTTGCGAAACGTACCGATGCTTAGAGCCACGCATTGTTATTTTCCTCCAGTCCCCAATTACCATAATTGGTTTTGTTTGATCTGATTGTTTTATGTTTTTTAGGCTGTTATTTATAAATGTTAAGATTCTCTCTTACAGTATTCTCCCTAGGGCGTAAGGTTTATTCTCCCTGTCTGGGGATATATTTCCCTTTCCCCTAGAAGCACACATCATCATGATGGGTCTGACTCATGGGGTTTCCCATGTGACTCCTCTCTCCCGTCCTGTCATTTGTTTTGCTGACAAGGTTGGCATTTATAAATGAGGGTGTGGGCTACTGTCTGTGCCCTGTATCTCTGCTAACACTTTGTATGCCACCCAATCACCCGCACTCACACAGACGCAGTCCGTATTCGAACGCTGCTGCATCACAGGAGTAAATTTCACGAAACCTGTCCAGAAAAAATCTGGGTCTTGTTTCACACACACACAAAAAAAGTAGATTACCGTGTAAAAAAAGCAATTACCGTATTATGGTAATGAGTCTTTATTAAAAATAATAGCAAGAATAAAAGTGAAACCTCAGAAAATACATCACCTCACGCTCCATGGCCAGCTCTGTTATCCGCGTACCAAACTCTTGGGCGTCTCAAGCTGGGAGGTGGTTATGATGGTAATGCAGCTGGGGAGGGATGTGCAACTATTCTGGTGTGAAACACAGGCTCTGCTCAGAAGAATCCAGGCAGTGGATGTGCTGGTTGGACCTCAGAAGACGTTCTCTATTGCGCCTTGTCTGACCTCGTTGCTGCATAGACTGTGCACACGGACGCATAATCTCCATCAGATGTGTATCAGGGTTGAACGTCAGCTCGATAGACATGTTCAGGGTGAAGATGTAGTTAAACCTGACAGCTGAGGGCTTCTAGCAAGGGTTCCTCGTTAGTTCTTGTCCTCTGAACTGTCTGGCTAAATTAAGGCTGGGTATCCACAGTCTGACCTTCTCACCTGGCTTTGTGCTGATGTTCTCTGCAATGCGAGTGCTGGAGTGAGCCCTCGCGCTTTTAAATCAACTTATTTCACAGTGGTGGTTTCTGTTTAGATGACTTGTTGCTCATAGCAACAGTAATGCAACAATGATGGTTTCTCCGAGGGGGAATTAGAAATATCTGTGTTTGCTACATGTAAGTTTGTTTCAAACTCACCCGTCGATACAGCTGGAGATGATTCTGTTAGAGGTGAGCAGAGCTGCGGGCCAGCGTGTCACATGCGGTCAGAATCATTCTGTACCTGAGCAGAGATAATGGACCCACTCCTCCTGGAACAATTACCACAGAGGTGTACTTGAAATCTAATCTCTGTACCGTCCCAGAGGACTCAGTCAAGATGAAAGAGATTTACTTCTCTTCTACAGCTTCCAAATTGCCCCGATGTCCTACCAAACAACAGTCTTTAACATTGAGCAAAAGACCTGCATTGTATAGGAATGCACGGCTCAGCTTTTTTCACCTTCATCTGCCTGCGCTCATGAACATTCACAATTATAAGTCAAGTCAAGTCAACTTTATTTATATAGCGCTTTTTACAAATTGTCATTGTTTCAAAGCAGCTTTACATGTATGATATCTTTAACTACACAGCACACACAGACAGACAGACACAGAGAAAACAAGGTAGGAGAAATTATAAAACCACTGACCACTGACCACAGAAAATGACTCGAAACAACATGGTGCTCGTATGTTGTTATTGCGTTGTTTCCTTTGCAATGTACTGCACAATTGTTTATCCCACAACCATCGAACAATGATTTTTATTATTTAAATTTTCCCAAATCCACATTTGGCTAGACGAGCCCTTTAGAATGATTCATTCAAGAGCAATGTACAGAAATATGATCACTGCTTCTATCTAAAATATTCTGTATTTTATTCATAAGTGTGTGTTTTCTCTTTTGCACCTCTGTGTCTATCTCACTAGGTTATCCCAGACTGGAAGGAGCAGGAATGGGATCCAGAGAAGGTAGATTCCTATGCTGGAATATTCCACTTCCGCTTCTGGCGGTTTGGGGAATGGGTGGATGTGGTGATCGATGACCGTCTCCCCACAGTGGATAATCAGCTGGTGTACTGCCATTCCAATGACAGCAATGAGTTCTGGAGTGCCCTTGTGGAAAAGGCGTATGCCAAGTAAGCAGTTCAGCCAGTAGACAATTTATGACTCTTATAATGTCAGTAGAGAGACATATCAAACACATTTATCACTATACAAAAGCAACTCCTATATTAATATAATATGACTATAGAGACTATAGTGATGGTAAGGTTTGTTTTTACTCCTATAAAGAGTTTATGGTTGCTATGAAGCTCTGGATGGTGGAAACACAGCTGATGCACTGGTGGACTTCACGGGTGGAGTGTCAGAACCTATGGACCTTCTGGAGGGCCAGTACGCTCAAGATGAACTTGCCAGGAACCAGCTGTTTGAGAGAGTGCTCAAGGTTCATAATCGAGACGGTCTCATCAGCTGCTCTATCAGGGTGAGATGAAGTCAGTAAAAAGTTTAACGAGCTCAAACCACAGCTCAGCTATATTGGCAAAGTTTGGCGTTAGCATGTTGCTTGTAGGCTTATGTTGCATTAGTGTGATCAGCCAAATGCATTATTTATTTTTAATTCAAATGTTTAATGTTGATTGTTAAAGTTTTAATGAGAATTTGTCAGTATTGAAAAAAATAAAAGTTTATCTGTAAGTCACATTCTGTGGTTTAATCCATTATGTTGGATTTATTTTTGTTTTTTTGGAACAGCCTTCACCTATAATGTTTTCAAATGCTGCCTCTGCAATACAGCTCATTGGTTTTGGAACAGAACATACATCTCCTTGTCTTTTTTTAAACTGTTATGCCAGTTAATATACTGCACAATTTATTTTTACTTTTAAACCTTGTGGAATCTTCAATGTTCCTAGAAAACTTACTGAAGATATTATTGATTAGCATGCGTCACACGTCTGTCAAAACTTTGTATTCAGTAGCACAATTTCATCTATTAAACCATCCATCCATCATTTTTCTTTGCCTTTATTTTCTTTTACAAAAATGTTAATTTCTAGACTTGACTGCGCGTGACTTGCTTATCAATAGTCGTGAAACCTTTCATCTATGGACAAAAAACATTTTTGCTTCGTTATTTACTTTTTTGCTTCGTTGGAATATCAAATAAAAAGCCTCTCAACGCAACAGGCCTTTCAGAAACCTGCATTGTGTGTTAGCGAATCCCTTTTAACAGCAGAGCAGTGGGTGTATTATGAGATGAGACAGACAAGTTTATAATTCGATCATAAGAAAGAGTTTCATTAAGTTCCACCATCACTTCAGAGCTTGTGTGGGGCTGTTGTTCTAATGCGGAGGACATGCATAACTTTCCACTGATTTTAAAAATGCTGTTTGCGTATGCAGAAGCATAAATCGACAGCTCAGCCTCATCGGGATTCGAGTGTAATTGCACTCTGTCCTTCCTTCTTACCTAATTATTCATGTCACACAGAGCTTACAAGCCTCTGCATATCATCAGCTTCATTCGTGCAGAAAGCTCTGCTCATTAGAGTGTGAAAAATGGGCGTGGCTTGTCTCCTTCTGATTACCATCACCATATCTCACTGTACCATGAAATAACAGTCCAAGTTGTTGAAAATCAATAATTTACAGGCAGCGCATGTGCTTGCATTTTAATCAGGGCAATTGGTGCCTGATTATGCTCTTGGTTGGATTCTGAAATTGGAGTTCAGCTGCAACTAACAGAGTATTTTGCTTTTGCTGGCTAGGCAACTACTGTGGAGGATATGGAAGCAAGACTGGACTGTGGGTTGGTGAAAGGCCATGCCTACGCCGTGACCGACGTTCGCAAGGTCCGCTTGGGACATGGCCTGCTGGCCTACTTCAAGTCGGAGAAGCTACACATGATCCGCATGAGGAACCCTTGGGGGGAGAAGGAGTGGAGTGGACCCTGGAGTGATAGGTGAGCCTGCCCCCTTCTGGCGTGGAGGTCATATGACATCTAGAGCTTTGTACAGTATGATGTTAATTAGCATTATATAATATAAAACAGTACCTCTTAAAATTGCAATCTGCAATCAACACAATGTCATAATCTCACCCCAATTCGCCATGGTAAGTTTATAATAATAATTTATCATTTGAGCTGTGGCATCTGATTTCAAAGAAGATCTGGCTACTATATTGCATGTCTGGATGCTGTAGGTTGTCCAGCATTTGTAGCTCATACCTACAGCAGTTGAACTTGTAAACTTGTCATTCACATTAAGAAAATAACTCGGCGAGTACCCTGTAATTTTATGCTTCAAAGAGAGATGGCAGTAGGGAGGCAAATGTTACAGACTGCGGGTTTAATGGTTTGGAGAAGAAGAAATGGTTGGGGGCTGGGGATATACTCAAACATTTCTTGTCCGTATGAGCACCACAGCTCAGTTGTGTCAACCACACTAGGCTAACATGACTCAACACGCATCACATTCTTAATAAGCATTACTCGCATACAGAAATTATTCGTCTTTTGTCTTATCTACACTGCCTGCAACGCAGTGTTATATACCCTGAGAGACTTGAGAAAGCTATTTCCCTCTTCCCCTCTTGAGATGATTTCAGTATAAATAACACATATCTAAAGTGTCTATTCTTATCGCTGACTGGCGTGAAATTGAGATATCAAGCCAGGCAGGCGGGTATAAAATAGGACGCCGCTTTGATTGAAACACAGAGGTCCAGGGGTGTTTAGACAGTCACCTCCTCTCATTTAAATAACTGTGTTTTTGCTTGATATCCCCTAAATATCCAGCACTGGTGGGAAGAGTATAATATTAAAATGGGGCCGTGCAATTGTAAAGACCGTGATCTCGGCTATCCTTCCTTTTAACTTCCTTCTTTAGTCTGCAACAGTTAAGGCTGAGTTATATCGCCCCCTGAATTATTTACTGACTAGCCAGAAGGATCTTATTGGGGTGAAAGTAATCTTTCCTTAAAACTTCTGCTTGATGAATTATTTATTCAGGGCTTGATGACAAATTTCGACAGTATTTTGTACATTGCTCCATTTCTGTCACGGCGTTCTGGAAACGCTCTTAATTTTCTTGTGTGGTGTTTATAGACGCAGAGCGTTGCGAGCGCGTGTCGGGGCTGGTGTGCGTTTGTTTACGAGGCACTGTGATGTCTGCTCTGTTGTAGCTCGGAGGAGTGGAAGAAGGTGAGCAAGAGTGAAAGAGAGAAGCTGGGCGTCACTGTTCAGGATGATGGAGAGTTTTGGTGAGGGTCAATCTATTCTTATCTTCTCTCTCTAGAACCCCGAGGAGCTCAAAACATCTTCTGAGTCTGAGTCCAACAATCTGGATGAAGATTAAGCAGTGAACATGTTTGTGTTTAGCATTTTTCTGCTTTAATACAGTAACAAATGATATTGTTTATAGTACGTAAACATTCCAGTGAAAGGCTGAAAACTCAACATGACTTTTAGTATCTTGTTTTGGTGATGTCCTCCTTTTGCTGTAAATGCAGCACATATGCGAGTTGGCATGGACTCCACGAGTTTGTGTGAAACCTGATGATCTATGTTGTGCCAGCACGATTTGAAAATCTTCCAAAGAGCATCTGGTGTGCTTCACTGGAAGCAGGGAAATCTGACCTTTTGTTTAGATGAGTCAACATTGCCAATATCACACATTTCCTGGTTTGATTAGTGACCTAGAAATAGTGCGGAATCTTAAATACATCTTACTAATTTCACATCATAACATTACTTTGTTTTAATTAGCACATTGCAGGTTTAAATTAGCTTTTGAATCCTAGATTTCAAGGTGGCCTTAGACTGATAAACACAGAATTCCTTTCTCCACCTGCTTGTAACTCCATCAACCAGGATGAACTTTGAGGATTTCTGTCACTACTTTACCGATCTGATCCTGTGTCGACTGATAAACACATCCTACTTGAGTATTCACAAGACCTGGGAGGAGGAGGTGATGAGGGGTTCCTGGATGCATCGAGACGACCCCCTCCGCAACCGCGCCGGGGGCTGTATTAACCATAAAGCCACATTTCTGCAAAACCCACAGGTCAGTGTGTGTGTGTGTGTGTGTGTGTTAGAATGCTGTTCTCATCTTGGAGGTGTGTGAATCTCAGGGGTTCATTGTGTTCTTTTTTAACATAACACGTTTGTGTCTGCAGTATGTTTTTGATGTGCGGAAAGTGGAAGACGAGGTGCTGATCTGCCTTCAGCAGAAGGAACGAAGAGCTACTCCCAAAGAGGGCAAAGGCGAGAACTTGGCCATTGGATTTGACATCCACAGGGTACTGAATTACACGCACGCCTGCTTCTAACAATAGCCACTTTCACACATGAAACCTGTAAAATTAACTTTCCCCAGTAAATGAACCGTATCTGCTCCTCACAGGATCAACGGCTTTTTGTGTTTTATTCATATTGCTGTAATTCACACATCAAAACCGAAAGATTGTTTACATTTTACAGAAATTACCTTTAAACAGCTGTAGTTAATAGAACTGGAGAGAGCTCTTTTGTTTAAATGCCTTTCCAATTTGAGAACATTATTTTCCACAATGTGAACAATCGCAATTTTCGACTCCCGTGTTACAAGCTTATAAATAATGTTGTGAATTAATTCCATCATCTATTTTGGAACTTTGTGATTGGCTGTTTAATTTGTTATTTATATAACCAATAAATAAATGTACCTGTATCCTATCAGCCCATCGAGTGATCAAGTCTCATCCCTACCACCAGGTGGAGTTGAACAGAAAGTACAGAATGCACTCAGCCCAGCAGAAGGTTGCAGGTTCGATCTACATCAACTCTCGCTGTGTCTTTCTAAGAAAGGAGCTAAAGGAGGGCCGCTATGTCATTATCCCCACAACCTTTGACCCTGGTCAACAAGGAGAGTTCCTGCTCCGTGTCTTCACTGATGTGCCTTCCGACTGCAAGTAAAGTAACTTCCAGAGATAAAGGAATCTCATAAATAGTAGAGCTCCACTATGAGGCTATTTCTATCTGGAGTTGTTCTTTATGGGAAATGTAATGAACAATATACTTAGTATAAAGGGTGATATGGTTCTTGCTTGTGTTTCCACAGAGAGTTAACTATGGACGAACCTCCACAGACATGCTGGACAGGCATGTGTGGTTACCCTCAGCTAGTCACACAGGTGCATGTGCTAAGTGCCGAGGGCCTTCAGGGCCAAGACGCCAATGGAGGTACGTGTACTACTCTGCTATATGCTATATATATATCAATTTCTCAAAATAACAGGTTATTGATTGTTCCAGATTAACCCTATTCTTCTGCTTTGATAAAACATCAGTTTTTGATTTCTGTTCTCAAACATTCATCCTGTTTTCTGGATGTTCTCATTTAGTTTAGTTTAGTTCTATAATAAATTAAACTATCAGCATAGCATTTTAGGTAAGACGTTAAATAGAAACATTGACATTACATTTTTAACATCTGCACCCGAGCTGTGCCAAACCTGATCATCTATGTTATCTCAGCATGATTGGAGAATGTTTCAATAAGCATTTTGTTTGCTTCAATGAACGCAAGGTGATCCAAACCTTAAGTAAAGAGTATTTACATATAGGAACCTTTTCTGACCACAGAACTGCACTGCTTGATCCCCCACAAGACACGCTCTGACTTCTGCACAGGAGGTACTGACTCTAGCAGCCACTAGAAATATTATATCCCCTTACAGAAATGTGAGCAATATATAGTCCTAAAAACTAGTCTGAATTAGTAAACATGTCTGTCTCTTCTTCTTTGGTTTTAAATGTCACACTGTTTTAATGTCACTGACTGTAGTTTATTTTTTGGGAAAATAACCAGTGAGACTTTGTCATTTTTAACAACTAAGATTGTATTTACAAAGTTGACAAGTCGAAACATGAATTGGTAGAGATGAGAAGAGAATCGATTCAGGTTTGGACCAAACCACTGAAACAAGTGCGAAAGCAGCCTAGACTGAAACCTATTTGCAGTGTGTTTAGGTGAATAATGTCATATAACACATTGCTACTGACAAATGTTCCTTCTTCAGCTTCCGACCCGTACGTGATCATTACCTGCGAGGGGGAGAAGGTCCGCTCTCCTGTGCACAAAGACACACGCTGCCCTAATTTTGACATTAAGGGAATATTCTACCGCAAAAAGCCAAAGGAAGGCATTCACATCGAGGTGGGTTTGAAGTTTGTAATTACATCTCTTCCTTCTACGGTCTTTTTCCACTAACTGGTAAAAGTTTTCCGTCCTCTTACTTGTCATGCTGTTCCTTTATTCCTCTTACTTGTCATGCTGTTCCTCTATTCCTCTTACTGTATTTCTGCTTTTCTTCTTTGTCTCTTCCTCTGCTTGTCTTCTTTGCTCTCGCTGCTCCGTGATGGTCTCAGATCTACAATAAGAATGTGATCGTTGACACCTTCCTGGGTCAGGTGACCCTCTTTAGTGACCCTAACGACCGCCAAGAGCAGCACACAGTCTACCTTAAAGACAAGGGCAGTCGTCAAGACAACAACCTTCCAGGCACGCTGACTGTGCGTGTAATCACCTGCACCACTTTAACCAATATTTAACCAATCATTAACTACCGTAAGCAGTAAACCTCATGCTGCCCGACATTTCACACCATTTCTGCCTGGCTTCCTCACCTGCTTCTCACATTACCCACAATGCCTTGCACGAGCCCTCAAAACTTTCTCGTGTTTCTACTGTATCCTGTATAGTTTACCCAAAAATGAAAACTTGTTCGTTATGTTGTATGCTGTTATTTTTCCACAGGAGGATAATGTAAAGGATTATTCCATAAAAACATTGATTTTCCATCAAATGACATACTGAGCTTTAAAATAGACAAGAAGCACTACACAAGTACCATGAAAGTAGTTCATGTGACTTTCTATGCGTTGCACGTATAGCTCTAAAGTCTGTAGTGTGGTATTATAATCTATAAATTTTCTGAAACCATCGGTAGCTTGTCACTGGTAATCTATCAGCTCAAGAACCACTGCAGACAGATTACAGATTACAGGAAGCTTTCCTGTAGCTCAGTGGTTAGAGCATGGCGTTAACAACGCCAAGGTCATGGGTTCGATCCCAGGGATTGCACGTGCTCAGAATCAATGTATAGTATAATGCAATGTAAGTCGCTTTGGATAAAAGCGTCTGCCAAATGCGTAAATGTAAATGTAAAATGTAATGTAATGTACTAAATCAGCAAGATCAGACTGAATCAGTCTGGATCAGTCCTATTTATAAATCATTCTTTCAAACTGGTTCTTTTCAATGATCTAATTCACAACATGAATAATTACATAAATATTGATATGTTCCTTACATAATCCTACTGTATAGTGTGAAATACAGTCCAGAAGTTGTATGAACTTCTTTCATGGTGCTTTTGTCTCTACTGGTTGTCTATGTTTATTGTGTCAGTTTTGGCTGCTGTGAACTGTTGCTGTATGGAATACAGCTATGTAAAAATTAGCCTAAAATGATTACTTTGTGTTCCACAAAAGAAATAACAGCATACGGGTTAGTAACCTTTAACACCACCCAGTCATGATCTGATATTCTGATAAAGGGCTATGCATTGTGTTTGCATGAGCAGTTGAAGGTGGTCTAGGGCAGAACCATTAAGAGTCTTAGTCTCATGATCGGCCACAGTTTCACCTGCCAGGTCAACTTAATGAAGTCAACCCAGCCCTGGCAGATGACAGTGCCGTTATCCATCCCACCTCTCCTGAACAAATTCAATCATCAAGTATTCAATCACTGTGCCCATTCACGCAGTTTCCCTCGAGATGCAGAGTGATGTGGAGATCCACCTGATTACAGAGAAGCTGACCTTTAGCAAGACCCAATCAGCTCTTATCTAGTTGAGTTCTATTGGATCTCCACACACGGCGATTCCAGTGACCACAGCAGACACATCTTTGGATTCTCTGCGTCACGTTGCTTAGCAACAGGAGTCTGGAGCCTACTGGAGCACGGAGATGAGTTCTCACCGTACCGAAGGCCCACCCAGACTATCTGCTGTGCTATTTTCACAGTGACGCAGTTGCCTGAGGGCAGTAATCGCCGTAACAAAAACCTGTGTCATTTTACAAGTATTACACCTTTGTTGTGTTTGTTACTGTGTGGGTGTGTGTTAAAGTGACCAGATGACCAATCAGGACAGTCCCATTCTTATGAGTCATGTGTGTTTGGCAAAATTATTAGCTTTATTTTGATTGCTGTGTAGAAATATTGTAAACTGTTGGTTTGTGCTGTTCCTATGGGAAACAGCAGCAGTGTGATGGTGTAGCCTTAAATAACAAGAGTGGGTGGGATGTGTAGTTCTTTGATCCATTGGTAGAATAAGCATTACATACCGAACTACATCTGTTGCCGCCTCCTCGCAATATTGAGAGGCAGGCTGGAAACATCTGCCATGCAACAGCCCACAATGCGGTTCAAAGCTGAAAAATGCCAATCACAAGAAAAATGATTTAAACTATCTTATAACTTATAAAAACAAACCTACATACTTTGAAAGTTTTACAAACTATTCATTGCCAGTTATCTTAAAAACAATAACAGGTGGACTCTTAATCCGACATCAGGTCAGCAAAACTTGTTCTTTGTTCAAACTTGTTCAATTTCAAAACAATAGTGAGTCTGACTCATCATAGCTTGAACAAAAATAAGATGTGTTTTAAATCAACAATGTGTCTTTAATTTTCTTTCTGTCTTCCCGTTTAAAGATGTGCCCTATCACTCAGCATGTGCAGTACCCACCCTTTTTAATCATGGGCGTCTGGTCACTCTGGCTTGTGTGTGTGTGTGTGTGTGTGTCTGTGATCTGCTGGCATCAGGCGTAACCTAAGGACCATTAAGAGGTTATGCATTTGTAAATCAAAAGGGAAAACTCTATCAGTCCTACTGGTGCCTAAAGGATGAAGAGCAGATCTTTGGACCCACAGATGTTCCTAGACTATACCTCACTCTTGCTCTGAGGAATAACAGACTGTCAGAATAAGAATTTGTCTTATTGGCTCTCTAGTCAGACTCCTGCCAAACAGCATGTGCCATTGTGTAACACTCGTAAGAACTGCTGCACGATTTATTCACAGACATTTAGTAAGAGAAGAAGTCTTGTTTTTTTCTTCTGGACTTTTCTTGACAGTGATGAACTACACGTCCCCTACAGACACACGGTGACTGTCATCACCAGCTTTGTGTTTTTTTCAATGGCTACTTCTGCTGTTCCACCAGAAACTGCTACAGTACTGTTTGTGCACTACAGTCCCCTCAATGCTCCATGACAAGATTTCAGTTATCGTGATATTCGACGAACACACACGAGCCCACATCAATCATTTTTAATGGTTGGAGATGCGTTAGATTCCTCCAAAGTTTATTTTCCTTTAACTTGTTTATTTTAATATCAGCTGTACACTGTAAAAGTCTTTTTGTCTGGATTCCAGTAAAAATGTGAAAAATCTTTAGGAAGGCAGATTTATTTTAAGCACAAATCTAATGACATATAGTCATGTGCATATATAAAAGGATTCGTCTGTAAAATGTTCTTGGTTTAATAATATTTTTATTGGAAAACAAAACAAAAAAACTGATTTGGGTTTTATTTTTCTGCTTTGAGCTGAAAATTTTGAGATTTAATGCGGAATAACTTTGTGATGAATTTCTGCTAGTTTCAGTTCACCTTTGTTTTTGTTTATTTACTGTTGCCTGAACTGAAGCATTATTTTGTGCAAGTTTAGATTGTCTCACCTTGTCTTAAGTTGTTTTATGTCTTTATTCTTCCACTATAAAACAGTTGTTACTGTTATGAAGGCCAAAAGGTACAAATCAGAAGCCTGTTTGCAATTTTTTATATTTTGTGTCAAAAATGTAGCATAACAATCTCTTGGTTAAATAATGAATGACGTTTATAAGATTTGTAATGTTTCTAAAGTTGAGCCACTGATCCAAATGAGTAAGATAGACACAATGTCCAGTCACATCTACATGAGTGAGAGAGCAACAGGGAGAGAATCATAAAGAGACGAAAACAGAGAGACGTAACAGTGTTATAGCAATGCAGCGCTAATCAAATCAACAGTGTTGGATGACAAGAATTTAAGATACGTTGCCCAGATTAGCCTTTGACCAAAAGTGGCACATCGGCATCTGAGACAATTTGATTTTCTTCAGGGATGATTGAAGCTTTTACTTTAGTTTGATTAGATTAAAAAAAAAAAACATTTAGCACCAGACTGAGAATTGAAACCCTCAGTCATTCTTTTAAAATCCGAGACATTCTTTTAACTTGTGCCTAGACAGGCCAGATTAAAATGGATAAATAGGGGATTTAGCAAGAAGAATTTCGTGTCTGGATGTATTTAACCTAACATCTCTAGAAATGACCCATATGACTGATTAAGAAAACATAAAGCCACTTTTACTGATAGTGTAATGAATTCACAATGAATACAGTTTTGCCTTGTTTTAGTCAACTGGTTGTGCAACTGATTTGCTGCTGGGAGGTAGCAAAACACCCTTTATTCCTCTCCTGTATTATTTATCTTAAGTTTACAAACTATGTGGATTTTTTTGGAGTATTGAGAATGCTGTGAGAAATGCCAGTGTGCCAGTTTGGAGCCGTATGCATTTCCACTTTCATTATTCTGTCTGTTTTGCCAAATTACAAGTGTGTGGCCAATGGTGTATTATGATACCTGTTGTTCCAATGCCTTTTAATGCCAAACATATTCTGATTGTTTGATGCTTCTATTTTGTTTGTTTATTGTCATTGTTTTTAACAAACACAATGCTTGTTTAATTTTCTTTGGCCTAACAAAATGGCAAACCTCAAAGCGTGTTATAAGGTCCCGTTCAAATAGCGGTGCATGCTTCAGATTAAATTGCAGATTTGCAGCATTAGCAGTTTGAATCTGGATCTTAAAGCTGCTGCCATATGCAAGTGTAGCCTTACATCGCATGCGTTTGTTTATTTGTTTACCCCATTTGTCCAGCTCATGCAAAGTACGAATGACGGAGACCCAACAATCATATTTGCGTAGGTTTGCTCTAAGACCAGTTTTACAGATGCATCATTTATCGAAGATTTCGCCATGTTTTATGTCACTGGAGACTTTGACCGGCTCATAATGACAAGAGAAACTCAAATCCTCTCTCGAGCACTGACTCACATGATCACATTGAATGGCATTACATGACTCATACTGTATGATCACATCGAATGACATTCCTGAGTGTTTCCTTGCAGCTTGTGATCAATGACATGGCGTTGTTTGCTCTCATGTGACTGCTGCATGTACTTTGGCTGAGTGAACCTCTCTCTCTCTTCTCTAACAGAAGCTGGTCACAATCCTGTGATGTCACGCTTGACTTTCTCTAGGCATCTTGATAGAGTATGGCCTTAAGTACCAGTGAATGCTCGTGCGAAGAGAACATTCTGTCTCTCTTTGTCATCTTTTATGACAAGGTTTAGACATCCTGAGAATGAGCTTGTGATACTCTTGTATTTTTTCTGCCGATGTTGAACTTTAAACTGACGTATATATAAAAACATGATAGGAATATACAAATATCTTGCATGATATCATTCTATAAAGCATAGCTGATATTATCTTTATAACGAGTATCTTTTATCAGCATTTTATACGCCTTTGTTTACTGTTTTATATCTAGCCTTTGAATCTTGTGTTCAAAAAAAGGAACAGACGGATAGTCTCAAACGAAATGCTGTCTCTTTACTGATTGTAGGGTTTCTGTATCTTATCTCTATTAAACCTGTGTTTTATTTTGCGTGTATGTTTCTCCTGGGTTACACTGTGGTTATTTGATATACTTATTTATTTGACTTTTTTCTTTTGTATTTTGTCAACTTGTGGCATGACTTTGAAATAAAAGAATGAAAATCTTGCAGTCTGTGTTCTTAATGAGTTTGTTTGTTTATTTAATGTGTTTCGTGCATTGTTGAGTGGCTTTTATATGCTGTTATCATTTACTCATTTTCATGTTGATTTTCAGTGGAACACAACAGAAGCTGTTCTAAAGAATGTTGATTATTGTAGATTCTCCCAGTCTAAGCCTACGTCAAGCCGGTATCATCAAGCTCCAAATAAGAATAAAGTAACATGGATTTGATTGTCATGGTTTGCAGGTGAGTAATGCCATTTTGTATTTTCAGGTAAAATATATCATAAGAACTGTAATATCATTACACTTTTAATTATTTTGGCTCTTTTTTTGGCTATAGAGTACTTTGGATGTGTGCCATTTCCCCTTAAACTTAACAATTGTAATCGTCCACACCCATCCTCCATTTATAGATACAAAAACATGACCTTTCCGAAGCCCAGTTTGCAGAAGAGATTGAGACAGAGTAACAGGAAACTAGTGGCCATATACTTCAGCTGAAATGGCCTGCAGACCTTTGTGTCAAGCCCCTCCCCTCAGTGACCACCCGCTGCCTAACCCCGCCTCCCGCTAAGCTGGATCAGCAGTGCCATTGAGGGAAAGACTGCATGTTGCCACTGCCTCACCCAGCATCCCACAGCAACAGGTACCTTGGCTAAGAAACCCACAGTGTGGGAGAGGACGATAGTGGAACAATTAAAAACGTTTTCCTCTTTTGGAAACTTTTTGCTAGAAAGTTTCACCTCATGACCTTGTGAATCTATGGATGTACAGGACTGATTGGGACAGAGGGACAGAAAGACAGAGATATACAAGAGGAACAAACAGAGCAGAGCACAAGGTGGATTTTTGAGTCATGGTGAGGTGAGTGCTTAGACCTCATGCTGTTTTGAGGCTTTACGGAAAGCTACTTACTGCATACTGGTTTCTGCGTGTGCTCTGTACCAGGCCTCTGGAGGGCCCATCTTGTGCTTGCCTATGGTGTGAACTGAGACTGTTATTGTCTCTATACAGTGGGGCCCAAAAGTCCACTAGTAAAAGTGTTTTAATTGTTTTCATTGAAAATGACATCAGCGTTACAATTTGAAAGTAAAAAACAAAATTGAAAAACTAGCACATTTCTTGTGCTAACGTTTGGTGTCCCAAGTTACAGGGAACGTTCTCAGAATGTCGGCTAACATTGTCTCCGTTTATGTTATCAACAAACTTTTTTGTGTTATATATCATAAATATCAAAAACATTTTTCTTAAATTATGTGACATTAACTGTTAAATTATTAACTTAATATTAAAATATTAACAAATTAACTTAACTCATTAACTAAATGTTTGAATAACGTTCATATGACCAAGCAACAACATTATCACAATTTCTAAAAAACATGTCAACATTTTTGTACTTCATGGAATCAAAGTGCCTTGCAAACCCGTCATCCAGCTTAAACAGAGAAAGATCTGAATTGCACAGGCACACTTCTGCTTGGACACAGGCATTCAGCTGATTGACTCAGAGGAAGTGGCTGTGTTAGGCTCTGTAATCTGCCTCTGGCTCTCAGCAAGGTGCCGGCTAAAGCAATTAAGAGGGCCACAAGATTTAAGGACCTTTAGTGAGTCTTGGCTCAGGGCAAATGGCTGGTTATGAAACAAGCCACACAAACGTCTGACCTGTGTCTAGAAAATCACGAGGAATTTTAATTGTGAATGTTAATTCATTAGTTCATCAGCACTAAACAGAGTTATGCTAGGATTATTTGTGTTTAAAGCGGGTTATTTCTTGACTTAAGGAGCATAAGGTCTCTTCGTATCATCTGTTTGGCTTCATATCATGTAGAGGGGGGCATGAAAATGGAATAGGATTGGTCACGACGCAGACAGGATTCAAATCTGTGCCCCGTTGAGTTTGTATACATTTTTTATTTAATGGATCTGAACTCAATGACACTGATACCAGTGTTTGATGATTTCTGTTTTCTGCGTGTGCTCTGCAGAGGTCAGGTGATTCACAAGTGCATTGTGGGATGTTGCGTGCATTGTGGGATGCAGATGTGTACAACTGGTTTCTGTGAGAGATTTCGCTTGGAATAATCTCGCAGTCTTTATGATCGTGTAGATTTGTGGTGAATATCTCTATTTAGAGCACGCCGCTGAGTGAAACTTCTGTCAGTTGATTTTAAACTGTATAACATACCGACACGCTCCTGCTGAGGGCTTTTTGTGACAGGTAGATATACTGACCTTCTGAGTGCTTACAGAACTCAAATCTAAAAATAAATGAAACCAAAAAGTATCTGTCAACAATATCTATAACAAACCATTAGATCTTTACTTATTACATTGCTAAAAACAGACTTGGTGTTTATATAGTGCTTAAACTAAATGTTGAAAATCCATGTTAATCCTCTTACCGAGCATGCTGTGAGAAAGGCACATGATGTAACATATGCCTCCATCTTATTCTCCAAACTGCAGTCTCTCATTCCAACCAGCTGATATTACCAACATGGGCCCATGAACCAAAATAGATCTGTTATATAGTGGGTATTTGTTTATGGTGTTATGGTGTTAACTCATGATGCAGGTGAGGACAGAGGGTGACAGAACAGTGTTGAAAGAGACAAAAATGAGGAAACGTTTCGGCTGGAAAAAATTATGGTTTGCAGAGCAGAAATCTTAGCCAGAGAAATCTGTGTAAGCTTCTAAAGGTTTTCTGCCCACCGAGCAGCTGACCTGCCCTGGCCCAGAGGGTGTCACTCTTAACCCTTTAGCAACCGGGCGACTCTATGGGTTATGCTGTATTGACGTATTGACGTATCTATCTGTCTTAACAAACTCTAATGTAAATTCACGAATGAATTGTGTGCCCTGTCGATGTCGTCTTGGCACCTGATTCAATACAGGAATCATGCAAATAAGATAACAGTCAAAATACCTGCGCTAAATTTGCATACCGCAGTTTCCCCTGTCGCTAACCGGGTTCTGAGAACTGGATTGGGAGGGGCACAGCAGTTTGATATTTGAGGAACTTAAGAAGCAGAATGCACATAAAAGAAATAGAGAATTTGTTTGGAGTTTAGCATTTGATCGCTGTAGCAACAAGCCTGCGTTGGCAGAAAATTGTCCCTTTGACCCAGTCAGCAGACCAATTAACTGAATGCCCAGCTTCATTTGAACTATCTGCCAACGGCCATGACGGCTCATTCAGTGATGGTGTAATAAGGACAGTTATGTCATTACCTCTCAATCATAGAAACACTTGATCTATTAGTTTTATTCTAAGTGACTAATTCCAGAGCACAGTCTATTAGCCTTCAAATCATTCAGGGAAGCTCATTGTCTCTTGTGTTTAATATACTTCATACAAGCAGTTGTAACACACATCCTGCCATGTTCTGCCTGAATCAGATAACTGCTGGATCTGGTTCAACAGCTGTGTTAAGGGAAAACAAACAACCTTAGTTATGACTCTCAGTGCCACAGGGTATAAATACACAGGGTATAGATACACAGAATGTCTGGATGATAACCGCAGGCGGTATTTTGTTTAAAAGGTGCTCCGTTTGATATCTAGCACTGTCTTTCTGGCTTCTAATGCTTAAAGTCGCAGTACCTCCTGTGGCTAGGCATTATCTCAGAATAAAGCCAGATTTGTAGTTCAGGTTGGGCAATCCAGTATACTTTAAACTGTAGTTGACTGATGACTTTTTTCTACTGTACAAGTTGCTCTGGTTATCATAAAATATAATCAAAGGAATACATGTTGTTGGGAGATAACATGCAAATGTTAAGCGCTTAAAGCTACTGTTGGTCTCAACCCAGCTAGCAGGGAACATTGCACAAATATTAACAATCTCTAACAGTTAAAACTCTCAGTTATCACAAAACTTTGTTGCAGTAATGTTTGTAGAATGTTTTTCTAATGTTATACATCATATATCAAAAACGTTATGCTTAAGTAGTTATGAATGCTTTAAAAATGTTACAGAATTAAGAAATATATAACATTCATATAACCAAGAAATAAACATCTAAAAAACTGGACGTTTGGAACATTCTTTTAATGTTCAGGTTTTTAATGATTTGGAAATATTACGGAAACATTCTTACCTAAACCTAAAATTGTTATCGAACTAAATCAAGTCAAATGTATCTGCCTTTTTGACATTGTTTAACTATTTATATTAAAATGTAGTATGACACTTGCAGGAAGGTTCATGACACCTTCTGCTTGTAAAAATGTTTCTGAGATGCAAGTCAAATACTAAATAAAACCAAACTGCTATTATTAACAAAGTATTAATACATTTTTCACTCTCTCTTGAGGCTGCAATTGCAATGACACATACGTGTTTTGAATAGTTAATGCACAATAATCATCTGTCTAAGTGTTAAATATTCTGTATATATACAAATACACAAACTACACCTCAGTGGAAGCAAAGACTGCTAGATGTATTTAGCTCACAGAACAGCAAACATTTTTTCTCAATTTAAATGTAGATCTTTATATAGAGAGAGACTGCTTTGCTTAGGCTGGCTAGGGCATGTCTTTGTGTGGTTTGACCCACATTGTTAATAGAATTATTGTAGCTCTTCTGTGCACTGCAAAGTTATAGATGTTTTTGGGTTTTATTATTTTAATATTTGTAGCTGTCCCTCCCCATGGTAATTTTAAAATGTATGATAGACTGTGAAACATTGGTCAGATTGGTCAGAACATTGGTCAGGCTTTAGAGTTATTATGCTGTTCGGATACGTGCTCTTAGGCTCTTGCTGTTATTAAAAAGATCTCAGTATGTTTTAATAATTGATTGCCAGTCCTTGGGTGTGGAAGGTGCTGTCATTTTAAATAAGTGCTATATGCTATGTCTTATGTAATGCATTCAGTCCTGAGACCAAAATAATGGCCACATTTTGGATTAACTGTCACGTACAATCTGTTTTTACTTTGATCTCCACTCTCCTTTTTGCTGGTTTCTTACTTCTTCCTTCTCTGCTTTTCTGTCCTATCTAGGACCCTCACACGGTGACTTCTAATGTCAAAATTCTGAAGCAGAAACATGGTCATTCTGCAGCAGGTAAGGCAGCTCTACTTATTGGGAAAAATAGACTTAAGGTCTGTAGGTGACTGAGGCCAAGTCCTAAATTTATTCTTCCCAATAGTGTTGTGCAGTATTTTGTGTGGACAACCTATTTTAAAAGGAACCATGCAAAAACAAGCACTCACATGCTCAGGAAGTGTTTAAATACATTATATATTATTAATTACATTGTGACTAATTGTAACCACTTTAATTTTTCAATGTCATACATTTTGGTATTTTTTAAAGATTTATTTGAATTCTCATTGGTTGATTGTTTGTAGGGGGACTATGTCTGGTTGGACCTCAGAACAGGTCATGAGTTTGACGTCCCCATTGGTGCGGTGGTCAGACTCTGTGATTCGGGTCATATCCAGGTTCTAGATGATGAAGGAAAGGTGGGCTGTTACCATGTGCTGTTCATAAGTTATATGTTTGCTAGTATACCATAAACATCTATGAACAAGTATGCCATGAACTTCTTCTCCATGTAGGAGCATAAGATCTCTCTCCAGCATGCTACCAACATCAAGCCTATGCACCCAACCTCTGTTCATGGGGTGGAGGACATGATCCGTCTTGGAGACCTGAATGAAGCTGGCATCCTCAGAAATCTGTTGATCCGTTACAACGACAGGGTTATATATGTGAGCATGAATTTGACACTTGTCTTTGTCTCTGATGTTTTCTACTATGGTAATCTAAAAGATCAAAGTCACAAAAATGGGTTCCATATATGGAATCAGTATATTTTGTTCATTATGTTTATTTTAAATTGCACTCTTCTATTAAGTTGTCCTACCTTTTTACCAAGCTTATTGTTGTTGCCTAGCAACTTAATTTATTACTAAGTACATTTATTCGTTCACCCAGAAAGGCACACTGTGGTTAAAACATAGGCATTGATTAATCGTACATGCAATGTAAGGAGACCAAAAGCATTTTTAATGTATTGTAGTGTTTACTGAATTTGACATCAGGGCCTGTCTTGTCATAAAATAAATATTAAGAAAAATGAAGGAGTGATGTTTTTTGGGCTCGAACATTGTTTAGATGGCTTTCAAGGTCATTCAAGGTGTATTTCTCATCTAATTGGCTCTGTGAAATAAGACCGTTAGAAGTATAAATTGTAAGTTTGTCACCCATATAAATTGATGTGTGACCAAACGTCCACTTTCTGTATGTGACTTATGGGCCTCTTGGAAACAAGCCACATTAACAATGCTTAGACTCACTATAAACCAATAAGTAAAAAATTACCACATTTATTTTTCAGAAATCCTTTATTTTATTTGTGTTTATTTTATAACATTTATTTGTGGGTTTACACTACACTTGAATCCAAGGTGCTGAGTGTGGTCTCAGGTTTTTGCACTGTATTGTATTTCAGACATATACAGGATCAATACTGGTAGCAGTGAATCCATATCAGCTTCTGCCCATCTACACACCTGAGCAGATCCGCCTCTACACAAACAAGAAGATAGGAGAGATGCCCCCACATATCTTTGGCATTGCGGATAACTGCTACTTCAACATGCAAAGAAACAACAAGGACCAGTGCTGTATAATCAGGTAAATCACAGCCAGTAGTTTAAATGTGTGTTATTTTTACTATGATGTAAAAAAGAAAAGTTTACTATAACAATTTTTACTACGATTTTACTATGTACAAGTAATACCAGTAAATTTCGACCTTGTGGGGACATTCTTTGGCCCCCATGAGGAAACAAGCTTATAAATCATACAGAATTGTATTTTTTGAAATTCTAAAATAGCAGAAAGTTTTCTGTGACGGGTATGTGTAGGGGTAGGGTTAGTGTAGGGAGATATATTATACAGTTTGTACAGTAAAAAAAGCATGGTGACTATGAAATGTCCCCATTAACCATGGAAACCGAATGTGTGTGGGGGGTTTACTTAACTATATTAAGAAATTGCTAAAACTTTTCTTTTAGGGTTAGGGTGAGTGTGTGAATTAGGTTGCAGTGTTTATAACTAGCTGTGTAAGAAAACAACAGCACTTTTATTGTATGTCTCAATTTAAGTGTATAAGTAAATGTGTGTGTGTATGTGTGTGTGTGTGTGTGTTTGTAGTGGTGAATCTGGAGCTGGAAAGACTGAAAG
>JAZGTJ010005141.1:0-28431 GCA_036877575.1 Botia almorhae
TTGTCTCAGTGTCGCTTCTTTTTGTTTTAGAGAGCACCTATCAGCTGTGCAGGTGCAAACATGGCATGTAATTAACATGTCATAATCAAAATGACTAAGTTTGACACATTGTAATCACTGCATGGAGATTAGCCTGTAGCCAGAGGCCATCCATGTGGCCTGTTTTAATATCATTTGCATAATGAAAGTCCAGCGCCAGTAATAGCTTTGCTTTCTCTTATTATCATAATTTCACCCTGGGCAGAGAAGAGTGCCACCCTGTCTGCTCATTACCTCGGACAAACTGAGAGACAAAGTCAAGCTCAACTCCGGCACACGCTTTAAACTCACAGCGCTGCACGGGTCTGATCTCTGGCAGAGGAACCTGCACCATCTCATAGAACAATGACGACAACCTTAACAAGTCACCTTGATAAATTGAGTGAGTGTGACGTTTCAAATGAAAAGGAATTTATACATGTGGAAATATTTGAAATTTTCACATTAAAAAAGGACTTTAAGAAAGATGTGGAAAAATTAATGTCTTCTTGGAAAGACATGTTATCAATTATTTTGTTTACTTATTTTGAATCAATAAATGTGATTACTAATCAGATCTAATCACTATTCAGTTGTTGCTAATGCAGTGAACTGAGTGGTGTCTTGCACAAAAGTGACTGTGCAGTAGTTCTAGCTGTAGCCACTAGGGGCAGTATGGAAATCAAAGACAGACCACAACTTTTCTGAGAAACAATTTTATGAAAACAATTTATAAAACAAGGAAGTTTTCAACAATTAGAAAAAAAGAAAAATAATACTGGAAATACTGGAAAAATATTAAAAATAGATGGAAATGAAAAAGAGAAATGAGAAATTTTTTTTGTTACATTTAAATAAAGTATTTAAGCTAACAATTGTTACGGTGGAGCCTCTTCACCTCCGCACCGCCAGCGGGAACCATCACCCAAATACTAACTGGATCATCATGAAATGTATCGAGAAGTCTTGACTTGCCTCCGTGCAGCATTTCTCTGTTATTCTCTGATTGTTATTTTGTGTATTTTGGATTGTCCCTATTTCTGATTGCTTGATTGCTTTGAACCGCATTGTTTAACATTTTGATTTTCTGCTGCCTGTCCCAACTTGGTATTGTTTGTATTGCCTCTGATTGTTTGCTGCCTGCATCGACTATAGTCTGTTTAACGTTGTTTCCCATTGTGTTGCCTCTGATATAACTGTTGGCTATGTTTACTACAATAGTAAGACTAATCATTGTGACTGAAAGATACTGATCCTCAGTCAGTACTCACACTTTTAGCTTACTGATGCTTAAAAACAAGTACATTTAAAAACAGATTACAGTGAGGGGGGTCAGTTACATCACAGAGATGCTACAGCCAAAACATCAGTCTAAATGCACAAAATTATTTATTTTTAATATTGTTATTATTATTGCTACATATAATTCGCTTAACAGTGGCCCGACTGGTCTTCAAAGAGCCTAAAAGAGCCCATGTCACACCTCTCCCCATTTCCCTTCACTGATTACCAGTTTCTGCACGCATCAAATTCAAATCTTCAATCCTCACCTATAAAACCATCACTGGCTCTGCACCAGCTTACCATAACAAACTCATACACATCCACACAAACTCACACACATCCACACAATCTCATACACAATCCACACAAACTCATACACATCTACACAAACTCATACACATCTACACAAACTCATACACATTTACACAAACTCATACACATCTACACAAACTCATACACATCTACACAAACTCATACACATCTACACAAACTCATACACATCTACACAATCTCATACACATCTACACAAACTCATACACATCTACACAAACTTATACACATCTACACAATCTCATACACATCTACACAATTTCATACACATCTACACAATCTAACACACATCCACACAATCTCATACACATCCACACAATCTCATACACATCCACACAAACTCATACACATCTACACAAACTCACACACATCTACACAAACTCACACACATCCACACAAACTCATACACATCCACACAAACTCACACACATCCACACAAACTCATACACATCCACACAAACTCACACACATCCACACAAACTCACACACATCCACACAAACTCACACACATCCACACAAACTCATACACATCCACACAAACTCATACACATCTACACAATCTCATACACATCTACACAAACTCATACACATCTATAAAAACTCACACACATCCACACAAACTCACACACATCTACACAAACTCATACACATCTACACAAACTCACACACATCTACATAAACTCACACACATCCACACAAACTCATACACATCCACACAAACTTACACACATCCACACAAACTCACACACATCTACACAAACTCATACACATCCACACAATCTCATACACATCCACACAAACTCACACACATCTACACAAACTCATACACATCTACACAAACTCACACACATCTACATAAACTCACACACATCCACACAAACTTATACACATCCACACAAACTCATACACATCTACACAAACTCATACACATCCACACAAACTCATACACATCCACACAAACTCATACACATCTACACAAACTCATACACATCTACACAAACTCATACACATCCACACAAACTCATACACATCCACACAAACTCATACACATCTACACAAACTCATACACATCTACACAAACTCATACACATCTACACAAACTCATACACATCTACACAAACTCATACACATCTACACAATCTCATACACATCTACACAAACTCATACACATCTACACAAACTTATACACATCTACACAATCTCATACACATCTACACAATTTCATACACATCTACACAATCTAACACACATCCACACAATCTCATACACATCCACACAATCTCATACACATCCACACAAACTCATACACATCTACACAAACTCTTTCTGGGTTGTAATGCAGTTCCGCGCAGATCAATGACTGTTTATGTCTTATGATTTACAATATGGTTTACTCATATTGAGTGGAGCAAAAAACAGGAAACCAATACAAATGATCTTAAACATGTAATTAGTTTTTTTTCTGCATTGTATAAACACTTTATCTGAAGCATTCTGTCATTGATCTGTAAACTTCTTAGACAATCCAACTTTAATTGCATTATATTCAAGGTGAGAAAAAGCACTTTTCACAAATATGGTACAATATAGGATAGTATCATTTGTTTATTTTTTTGAAAAACATTGAAAGACGCTTAACCTTCAAAACATGTTGATGTGAAGTAAAAATTACATGATGAGTTGAGATGAGTTTTTTAAATACATTTAGTAAACGTCAACATAGTTTTAAACTACAGTAACTGTTAGTTTAGGACAAAATGCTGGTTCATACATTGAAAATATAACTATTATTCTTAATTATATTTTTATAAATATAAATATTTTCCAGGATTAAAATGTAAGCCAGAAGAATTAAATCAACAAAAAACATTTATAATATTTTTGCCAAACCTGCATTTATTTATTTATTTGTAGGTAGTTACTACTGGAAAATAATATTCTCACAAAAGGAAAAGGGACGAATAATGCTTAAAGTCAAGGGACATAACAAGTACTGGAAACTGCCAGAAAATAAATAAAAGACTTTTGTCCTCATCGCATTTTACCTTGACTCGATTAGTGGATTGTCTTGTCTTTTTAAATGCATTTTATAAAGTAAGATCAATCAATAAAAAAACAAAGACAGTAAGAGCAAAAATTATTCAGCAGTAAAGACGAGCTTCAAAAAGAAAGACTACACACTCACAAAAAAGATGAAGAAGGATAGAAACAGAAGTGGGTGTGCTTGTTAAAACTAATCAAATGTTAAACAGACTTGATTTTTGGAGTCTAATGTAACACCTGCTTCTGTGTAATGTGCTGATGTGATCTGATGTAAAGCGCTGAACATACAAGCACAGAATACCTGCTTATTCAAACGAATCATTGCACCTGATTCATTACAGAGTAATACAAAAACACAAAGAAGAAATTCAGGTCTGAAGATCTTTAATCTATATCAGCTCATATGTCTATTTCTCCAGTGAAATAGAAATATAAATGCTGGTAGCATTTCGAAGCAGAAGAAAGAGAAACAGGAATGAAGTTAATGTGGCATTTGGTCTGTGTATCACATTGATTCCTGACAAAAATAACATATCAGCAAACGTTACTCTATAAAAGAGGGACGGTGTTTGCTGCTGGAGAGACAATGGAGGATAACTCGCAATAATGTGCTTCATCATAACATCTATGAAGTACTGATCCAGGCAGCAGAGTGAAGAGCCGGGCAGAGTGGGACAGGTTGGGCACGCAAAGCCAACAGTATTGACGAAGGCATGTGTTTGCTAAAATGATGATGAATATTTCATGTGGACAAGGGTTTCAGAGCTCCTTGAGCAGATGTAAATAAGTCAAGAGCGTATGATATTTACCCCAGGATGAAATGTTGATGAGCGCGCTGGCTATTGAAGAGGGCTAAACATGACATGGTGTTTACACTCGGGTCAGACAGAAGGGTCAGCCAGTGGGCTTCCAGCTTTAAAGAGAGAGAAACATTACAAGGCAAAAAGGCACACACTGCCCCAGCAGTAGTGACAGCTATCAGATTAATTTACCTCTTTGGTTGCCTTTAAAGGAACAGAGCACATCTCTCCTTAACAATTATTAAGCCATGTGTCCAGAGACAAATTTTTCCAAACCAGCGTATTTTTTTATGGTTTGCAGCGTATCAAGATAGAGACTTTCAACGAGTTTAACAAATTAAAATGACCAAGTTAACAAGTTAACCTAATTTTCTAATAATGTATATTGTTCACACACAATGTGTTTAATGTGGCTCATATAATTATACATATGTAGTGATAATTACAGTTTATATAATTCTGAGTATTCATAAAGCTCATTCATTAATGATCATTTAATCACAGGCTCTTTTCTCTCAGAGACTAATGCACTGCTGTCAATAACTTTATTGATACACAAGTTCGAAAGAAAATCCAGTTCAGTCTTATTGGTTCTTATGTACTTTCATTTAGACAACCGCCAGAAAACAATACAGGACAGACCATAATGTGACAGAAATCCAGACTGAAACAGATGTCAGCCACACATCTGCATTAGTCCTGTTGTTTAGCTGATATCCCTCAGCCTGCACTTCAGAATACTTAAGTCAGCAAGAGTTTGTTTTATGTAAAGTGAATGCAGAAGCGTAAATACTTTGGCAGTGGTCAGAAGTGTTGCATTATGTATTTTGTGGGAAATAAACAGAGGAGCTGTGGTCAGGCCGCAGAACAGCCTGAGCACTTCACTCTGATCAGACACATTCACCACAGCAAGACGGCCTGCTTGTGTGCATTAGATCTTCAGCAATCACAGTTATATGACACCAGATGAAGTGGCTGGCGTACGGGCGGCCCTGCGCAAGAGAACATCCCCGCACCACTCTGCTCGAAGTAAAGACAAACAAAAGAGGAGAAAAAGTCTTAAAAACTCAACACTGATAGTGGTCAGCGTCACATGATGTCTTGATCAACACATGACTGATCATATTAAGTGCTGCCCATTATTTGATGACAGAACTGAGCTGCCCCTATGCATCCATTTCCCACAAGCCCCCTTTCAACACCCCCTCACCACCACTCTCCTACCCTCCCCCGGGGCAAGAACATCAATAACGCACACTTTTGGCCAGTCGAGGGGAGAAAACAGGGCTGCTGTGAACCCTGAGGCCTCCGCCACGTGCCCCCAACATTACAGCCTGCCCATCCGTCATCCCTTCAACCCTGCCTGGGGTCAACGCCACCCTCTGACCAGCCAAAAGATGGGTGTGTCCAGGCGTCTAGCTACTGGTTTATATTACTCATACATCATGCACCATGAGATGAGAGACTTGTACTCTGTATGACCATGTCGTGCATGACAGATATGGGGCACATGACACAACGGTAGAAAAGATGAGCTATGAAAAAGCTAAATAACATTTTTAAAAGTTAACGTGTTTAAAAAAAAAGCCAATCAGGAAACCTGGAGCAGCGTTTTGTCAGTGTCATGAATCTAGGCCAGGACACTTGCAAGCTTTCATTCTGATGTTGATGGCAATGTTTTTTAAGCTGACCATGTTTGCTAAGTGCTGTACTGCTATTTGAATGTAATAACCCTAGAAATGACTGGGGTAGGAACTTTGTGTCACCAAGATCACACAACTCTGAGGTGAAGCCCGATCCAGAGGTTTTGACCTGATACAATGAGTCACAGAGCGCATGTACCAGTTGATATCTTGCTCTGCAGGAAAGAGAGGAATATTTTTAGTTGGTTTGTTTATAGTGTTCCAAAATTAGCCAACCAGTCTGCTGTCACATTTAATCATGATCAATATCACAGAATATCATCTTAACAAAATGAGATTAGTCTCTAATTTTGCATTCACAAATGTTTGTCTTCAACACAAAACTGTCAAGAATGTTTGCAATTAACAACATTGCCGTCTTTTAAACAAATGTGTCTTAAGCTTTAATGAAGTTGAACAAAAGCCCTCAATAGAGATTGTATTAGCATGTATTATGGCTAGCTTCTCAAAGAAAATTAACTAGCTGCAGTCTGTACCATATGTAGTCAAGTGTATCTTCTGTATTATGAATGAAAGACATACAATGAAGTTGATTAGCAAAGGTAGATGAGTGTACTCGAAACAACAGTGGAAGAACCAGCGCTATGTCATCCAGTGTGCGTCTGTTGTTCAAAGGAGATTCAAAGCTATCTGTACAAAAGAGCCATTTCTAAAGATGGCAAGTATGGCGAGAGGTACAGCAGGCATCTGGACGACAGCCGCCTCGTCCATAACTGCTCTGAGTGTAATGGGGGACCGCTTCAACACCTGAGACCACCAAACATTTCCAAGACCTCTATTGCTGCCACCAAACCTCTCACCACACTAGCTTCTCTTTCATCTTCTTTGTGCTGTGTGGTAAGGGAACATCTCCTCCACGACAGCAAGAGAGGGAACACAGAATTAAACAAACAAACAAACAAACACAGCCTCGTGAAGCAATGCTTAATAGAGTCGCACATGACTCCTGTTTCATCTTCTCAAAAGCTGTTCAGTACAGGATCAACACTCGAGTGCATGTCCTCTTCGTTTCTCCTTCTATCAGCTGCCACTTCACAAGGGAACTTTCTTGTTCTGACACACTTTTTAATTAGATTGTCCACTGCGTGATCATTTCTGACAGCTGCAGCAAGGTCAGAAGCCTTAGCTATGCTGTACGTTGAGGTTCTACATAACAATCTGTGCAGTGAATTAAGACAGTGACCGAGAACTGATTCCCCTGCTGACTGTGAACTGGTTAGCTGGATAGTTTTGAGATATTGTTGCTGATCTATAAAAAAATGCACATTATATGTGTCATACTGTCTCTGTTTTTTATTAAACGTAGAACATGGACTGGTATGACAGTTAGTTTGTCAGATTCAGAATACTGACTGTGATTACCACACAGAACAGCTCAGATATTGGCATTACTTAAAACCACACTGACCTTGAAATATCCTAAGAAAATCAATCTGAAATCAATGCCGGAGCAAAAGCAGGCCTAAAGATTGAGTCTGACTTTTACGTCTGAGTCATGGATGGATTTTGGAAGGGAGGAGGTGTCTCTGTATATTTAAGGATTAGCAACTCCCCTTCCCCTTAAATGAGTTCCTTAGTTATTAATTTTACTGTTAAATACTCAAAGAAAAGCGTTTTAAGCAGATCTCATTAATACGCCTCTTCTCTATGCAGCCCGGCTAGGTGAGAACGTTGGTGGCTAATTATTACCTTTATATGCAAATGCCGTTAGTCATGCTTAAAGTGTACTGTTTCTTATTTAATTAATTAAAACAATCATCTATGAACTTTAAATTAGTCTGGTGTAAAATAATCTCTTTTCATCGTTTAATAATTAGCAGGCAGTAAAGCGGCTGTATTAATTGCATTTAGGCGTCCGCCCCAGGAGATGCACAGAGAGGAACAGAATTCTGCTTCCTAAAATAGCAAATTCCCATGAACTGAGGAAGCTTGGAAGGTTTAGCGAGAGAGAGAAAAATGAAGGAAAAGAGAAAAAAAGACAAAAGAATAAACTCTTTTCTGCTGTCTTTCTTTAAATTACCCCTGGGAATCAGAGACAACCCTTAATTAGCCTAGTGCCGTGGTAAAATTGATTGAAATGCAGAACATCAATTATTAAGCGTAACAGTTTTTAGAACTCCCCCCTGCATCTCTTTTGGTGGGAGTGTGCATGGCAAATCGCTTGGGTGTTACCTATGGAAACACTGCAAATGAGAGGACTCAAGTTCAGTTCTCTATGACCCCTCTGTATCAGATATCTTCTGCATCTTTGACTAAGTATCACCAATGCTCTGTATCTTCATCACTCCGCTCAGAAGGTTACATAGTCAACCAAGATGCGATGCATACTCTGTGATGCATACTTAACTTCTCCTTCCATGCACTTTTAGACATATGAAAGTACAAATGTGCTATGAAGTACCAAGGGTTAAGCAAGGGTATGTACTAGGTCCGTTTTCAAACTGCATGCTTCAGTTCAAGCCTTGATTAGGGTGTATTTCTAATCACAATGCAGAACATAAGCTTTCAAGCATTTTGCCTCATGCAATACAGCTTGACCCTGGGTTCAAAACATCACTGTCAGTTAACTGATCGTGATCGTTATTGTCCAGGTAAGTTTATCTGCAGCTGCTCAAATACCAAACTAACAAGCCAAGCTTTTTTTAGAAGTGTACCTGGGCAATAAGCAGCTCAAATTGTTTCTGTGATTACCAAATTGCCAAAACAGTGTGTTAGTTAAAACCATCTGACTGGCAAACAGAAGAGCTCACTACTAAATAGGTATTAATCTGTTAAAACAGCAATAATCTGCATAATTGCTTTAATTACCCTGCCAATAAGAGCAACAGAAATTCACAGCTTACAAATTGGCTGTTGGCTCATGGTCATTTTCTCTAGAAGTGCTGCCAGCTGCTGGTAAAAATGTACATTACAGCATTCAGTGCACAAGATTTAAAATGGACTTTTGCATGGTATACCTTCATGAATCAGCGATGTCTTTTAAGATTATTTTCTTGTTTCTGTCCATTAATCCATTGATACTAGCCATTCACTCCTGAAGATATGACCTCTCAGACAGGAGAAAAACTGTGTGTTGGATGACCTTTGAAATTTATTTTCATAAGTTCACACAATAGTATGAATTTATTACAGATGTATTACAGGTACAAAATTCCCCAGAGCAAACTTGAAATAATTGCCCTGGTCAAGGGCAAAATAATAACAGCAAAAATTCATTCTTCAAATTTTGCAGAGATCAAACCAGCAACCTTTCAGTTATCAACCCTGTGTCTACACCACTGCAACACACCACCCCTGCTTCTGAGGTCTCTTAGGGGTCAGTGGCAGGGAAACTACCTGAACCCCTGATGTCCTGGCGATTGTCAGTGCTTAGCATGGGTGGAAAAACTCATTTGAGCCTCTAATGAATGTTTTGCGGGGCCTTTGGGCTCCAGTTACAACTGCAGACCTTTGCCAAAGTATCAGGACAGACTTCAGAAGACATCCAACACTTCACACTGGTCAAGTCAGAGGACAGTACACAAAAGAATCCATAGAGCCCATTGTAAGGAGTCAGGCTCAAATATAATTAAAAATGATGTTTTAATTAGCTGCCCATAACTTATACATGATTGCTGTTTCCCTATGGCCAAAACTTAACAATAGGGCTACTCCTGAGTGATCCAAGCAGAATAGCACAAGATGGGGACGCAGTGTGTGGATCAGTAAGGTATAATATATGAAGAAATCTCACAGTTAACCAATCATGTAAAGGAAAAACCTAGAAAGGTTTCACACGATGAGTTCAGACAGTGACAGTTTCATGTTTACATTATGGCTACTTGGACATTTGATCCCAGATACCTGCCGGGTTAAGTGAAACAGCCATTATTTATGATAAAATCCTTCTCCAGGACCACAACCCGCAGTGACAGCCTCCTCCGATTACACACCCATTCAAATAAAACAAAATGCAAACCCAATAGGCCTATTTAAAACACATTTAGAATACATTTAGAACACATTTAGAATACATTTCCAGTAAGTCCGTTTGTAAGTAAATATATATTTTTGGGAAATGTTTTTCTGGTGTCTCTCATTAACAAGACAACAGGGATTAAACAGTGAAATGCTGCCAAACCAGATGTAACTTCAGGACTAAATGCTGCATAAATTATGAACTATTACAGAGTAAGCTGGAGAAACCACTTAGTGCCCATCCTGACCACAGAGAGTTTTAACATGAGAGGAATGATTAACCAATCCTGCGATACATCTCTGAGCTTTCAGAAACTTCAGTGTGATTTTGTCTAAAATCAAATTAATCAAAACCCCTTAAGACACAAACTGATGAGACCCTGATTCAGAGTGAGCGGACCTAAATCATTCTGCTTGTGATATTACAGTTACACGCTCAGACCCCCCAAAAATAATATATTATTCACATATATATTTAGCTCAAAAGCTGTTCAGTACAGGATCAACACTCGAGTGCAAGTCCTCCTCTTCGTTTCTCCTTCTATCAGCTGCCACTTCACAAGGGAACTTTCTTGTTCTGACACACTTTTTAATTAGATTGTCCACTGCGTGATCATTTCCGACAGCCGCAGCAAGGTCAGAAGCCTTAGCTATGCTGTACGTTGAGGTTCTACATAACAATCTGTGCGGTGAATTAAGACAGTGACCGATAACTGATTCCCCTGCTGACTGTGAACTGGTTAGCTGGATAGTTTTGAGGTATTGTTGCTGATGTATAAAAAAATGTACATTATATGTGTCATACTGTCTCTGTTTTTTATTAAACGTAGAACATGGACTGGTATGACAGTTAGTTTGTCAGATTCAGAATACTGACTGAGATTACCACACAGAACATCTCAGATATTGGCATTACTTAAAACCACACTGACTTAAAATATCTGAAGAAAATCAATCTGAAATCAATGCCTGAGCAAAAGCAGGCCTAAAGATTGAGTCTGACCTAAAATCAAATTAATCAAAACCCCTTAAGACACAAACTGATGAGACCCTGATTCAGAGTGAGCGGACCTAAATCATTCTGCTTGTGATATTACAGTTACACGCTCAGACCCCCAAAAAATAATATATTATTCACATATATATTTACCTTTGACGTATTTAATAGCATTTCATGTGTCAATTCAACAGGCGTGTTGGGCACATGAACAAGAACTCAAGTGATCGTACGTTACTGACGCTCTTGCGCCTCTTGTTGGCCACAGCAAAGAATCGCACCTGTATTTATTTCATTAAACTTTCATTAAACTTAAAATTTATTTCCACGGGGAATGTTGACGCCTTATTTTTACTGCTTTTAAATGCCTTATACTGAAACCTATTTTTTTTACATGCACAAACATATCAAAATGTTTTACACATTACACAAATTAAACTATTTTGAATGAATACACTAAGTCAATTATGTAGTTAAAATGTTTAAGTCTTGGTGCACAAAACTTTCTTAATGTCTCTCTTTGTTCTAACAATATTGTGTTTCTATTAAGGTTTGTCACTAGCTGGTGACCTGGCACACCTATGCAGCCTATTAACAACATAACAAGCTCGTAAGTGTACCCAGAACTGATAAATGGAGAAATCTTCAGTATGCAGCATTGCGAGAAAAAAAGTGAGAAAATCCGACTAACTGAAACGTTCTTTCCTAAAGAGGAAAAAGCAGATGTTACTTTTCATCAAGACAATGTTCCTGTCCACACTGCAATGACAACCCGCTACATAGACACAGAACATGCCATCACAAAATGACCTCTATGCAAACCCCACTAATTTCCTGATCAATGATTTGTAGTGAAGACTATTCTATAAGACTATATAATATTTTGCCTGCTAAACTAGACACTTTTTTACACCCAACCAACAATTTTACCGCAATGAAGTTTTAAAGAGCAGTGAAAACAAATTTAATATGAAAATAAATTTGATATGAGATAGAAATGACATCTGTTCATGACAGTGTGAGTCAGGAGAAATGTGTCTTAGATCCACTGCTGAACAAACTATAAAAAACAAAATAAAAACAATTTGTACATTTTGTACACAGTTTTTTGAAGTTTAAAGTCTGCTGGAACACAGAGTTAATAAAACCTATAAAATAAATTAAATACAAATATTCATTTGTATTAATTGTACATAAAATTTGTATTTTGCGTTTATATGTTGTCAAGGGTAAGTTTGTTACAAGTTCATACAAAACAGTATAAAGACACGAAACAATTTTGATGGCTTTTTATGCCAGAAAATAAAGAGAAGTCAAACATGAGAATTAAAACTTTTTATTAGTGTATTTATGAAGTCTGCATATGCAACACGCCTGAAAGCTTATCGCCTGAAGTTCACGTCCTACTGATACATCTCTCTAATGGACAAACAAGCTCACCAACTGTTAAATGCTTTGCAAAAAGAAAGAAAAACAGTCAAATAAAATTCTATATACACATATATATGCATATATGTCTGGTCCACTTTCAGTTCTATTTGGTTTCTTTCCACACCCAGTCAATAATGGCAAGCAGAATGTTCCCAGTGTCTTATGGCCACCGCGTCGGCTTTAAAAAAGGGCCACAACATCTCGGTCAGCTTTTTACTAGATGCACTTAAAGTACAATTGCTAGAGAAGATCAATGAAGGAAAGTATAGAAACAGGTGGGAAGAGGGGAATGGATATTTGAAACGCCTTTGTCACTGCCACAACAAGAATAACAGACAGCTACATCACAGTCATTAGTAAAAGATGTACAACAATCACGCACACTACAGCTGCACAATTATCCCTGTAAAAGCAATCTGGTGTGAAATCCTTCCCAATTGCAAACAGATAGAACATTGCGACGTTTCTGTAGTATTTAACGCTGAATTCCCCCTTTCCGCTCGAGGGCCGGTGGGGTGCACAGTATCGTGTTGAAGGAGTTTTTGTGGGTAATTATGGGAGGAAAAGAACGTAAAAGAAAATAGTCATATGCATTTCAGGTCGATTGGAGTTTTAAAGATCAGGGTGAAACGTTAACCTGGACAACAGCTTGTATTGTAGACAGAAGAGGAAACTGTAACTACGCTTATAAAAACGTCATGCTAAATAACCATTTTGTATGATCGGACATATTTCATTATGAAGCCATGTTCTTTTAAAAAGAGGGCATGATCTAAAAAAATATTCAATTTTAATAAAAAGGAAGAGAGCTTTAAAGATCTTAAATATATTTATATATAAAAATACATGAAAATACAAAAAGTAGCTAAAAGAAAGATAAAAAGGAAAAGAATGTCGTAATCGTGAAGGATAACCTAGTTCATGAACACTTAAAGCTTAAATACTTTTTTGTTTTTTAAAAGATTTTGACTGCAAACCTTTCAAAGTCTTTGTTCGTCTTTTAATGAAACTATTTTCTGAAGAAATAAAGCAAGTCCTAAACCACTCCACAGCTTAACTAGTGAATATTTCACCCAGTGAACAGAAAGTTAACTGGGAGGGGTCAAGTAACTCCAGGGGAAAGAGTTTAAATTGAATGTGGGTTTTTTTTCTTTTGCTTGGTTTCCTTTGCGAAACATTCCTTTCGGTTCAATATTTGGAATACAAGAAGCATGTCTATCAGCAGCATACCTCAAATCAAAATTACATTCTGAAGAAGTGGTTTGGGGCAATAGTACATTAAAATAAGTTTCTTTTGAAATTGCTTTCAGAAATTGTCAAAAACAATGATTAAGTCATAACTTGACAATATTTGTTACGTGTATAATACGTGTATAAAAACAAAAGACTGCGACTTTTTGCCAGAGTTGCTTTCTTGAACAACCAGTTCAGCTCATTAACCAGAAAAATTCTCTGTTACAAATCTGAGTATTTACTTCATCACGGGAAAAAAGCTCCACTGTTACGTGTGTGAAGTTATGTACTGTCTTCTAGAACTTCCACACAACATACACACCTTCCCTGTTTCTAAAGTGATACAAATAAAAACCAATATACATCGCAAATTCTACTACTAACACATTTAATATTGAGGGTTTATGAGAGAAAATAAGAGAGAATTAAAGGTGCGTGAAGCTGATGTGACAGCAAGTGCCATGTTCAGGTCTGAACAGTGAGATCATCAGGGTTTTGTGGGGATTTAGAGAAAGAGAGAAAGGCTCACAAATACTATGAAAGAGAAGCGGGCGAGTTATAGTAAGTCTGTTGTTCTTCGAGTTGTCGGTTGATGTGATTGTAGAATTGTTTTTTGGGGGTCAAAGGACAGTGTGTTTCGTCATGGCGATTAGGACATACTGGAACAGCGTACAGAGGGCGAACCCATCTGGGTCAGAACCTTATCCAGCCACTGCAGAGGACCGTTGAGATGCAGCTCAATCCAGCAGGGTGTGCTGGTCACCGTCTGTCGTCTACCAAACACACAAAAACAAAACCACCATGTATGACCATTAAAAGATTCGTAATATTCAATAATAACTCCGACACTACTGGATGACAACTAAACCGAACTGAGCTGAATGATGACATCACTGCTCTCTGCACTTTATAGCTGATTTGACTGTTGATGTTGCATAATTTGTCAGTTATGAAATGTTGTTATTGAACTCTTAGTAGGGTCATTTATATCTAAACTGAACTAACTCAAAATGACTACTCCACACTTTACACACTCAGCAATCTGGTCTATGAATTTTGCAAGAGTTTTGGCATCCTAAAAAAACACAAGGTTTTATACACAGACGACAGTAATGACCATTCAAAGACATGTAGTTGCTTCAAGACATGAATTGTCTGACATTTCTACAACACCTCACTGGTTATAACTGTATGTTCTGTAGTATAAAGTGATTCTTTCATAAAAATAAACTTTATTGTGAAACAGCTGTATTGTGTATCCTTATTGTGTCAAGCACTATATAAAGGTGACATGAATACAGGCAGAGCAAGTGTACGAAGAAGCAATACCGAAATGTTATTAGTCAATACTAACACAAAAGCAAATGAAAACAATGTCTGACGCTTAGACTAGTCTTAACAGAAAACATTGTCTAAAGCCTTGTGTGCAAGAAGGCCCATGAAGTTTTATTTTTGACAGCCTAAAGCCTGGAACACACTAAGCCAACGCTGGCGAACTAGTGCCAGTTAAAGCAGACTGTGACATCGGCTCACGTCAGCTGCGTCTGGGTCCAAAGTTGCCCCAGCATGTCCATTCTGTGCTGCCATGAGGAAATAACTTTTCGTACCAGCAGGTGGCAATAGTCTATTGGTATCACTAAGCAAAATAGCCAATTTGAATGTTTCAATCCACCAACAAGCCTGGCCTCCAACTCAATCAGCAACTCCAAACTTAATCAGCTGAAAAAGCTGTCAGGGACCAACTTTAGGTGACTGTGTGGAACACACCTAAAAATATTTAGATGGCCAAAACTCAGAAACTGCCCAACAGACAAACATCAGCTTGGTTTTTCGGGCTTAACATGTTTTTGCAATGTAAGGTGGACAGGAAATGGTTTTTTTTATTAAAAACAATGCTTGCTTAATTACTCATTAAGTTATGTGACAGTTGTGTGATTGATTATTTTTACAGGTCCTGTTCTGATTCGCTGGTGACAGAATTGTTGATGACAGTGGGCTAGCTTTCCCATACCTGTACTCAGCTCCCCAGCCTTTGACAAAGCTCATGCGAATGGTGCACATCCTGGTCAGCTGATACACAGCCTCAAAGCCCTGGTTCACAGACTGAGCCAGTAGTGCAGCAAACTCCTGGTTATTAAAAATCTTCAGGTTACAGCCTATGAAAGAGGATTACAACCCAACGGTTGACATGCATTGGAGTTGCAGTAAATAATGATGAAGGGCACTGAGAAGTGAACATATCTCTGACCTGGGGGGATTTTGCAGACGGTGGCAGGGTGCCAGCCATACCTCTGATTACAGTTAGGGCTTTGAACGAAGATGGCACTGTCACTAAGACATTCAGCAAACACTTCCCCTCCAATATAATACAGCCTGACCCCTCGACCTAAGACACAAACACTGTTAATATGTGGTTCCATATTGTTCTACATGACACCCTAACTAGCCTGAAAGAAACTATATGTATATCTACACAGTTTATTCAGTATGTGGTAAATTAAACTAAAACAGACAGAAGCAGATATGCTTCTTGATAGCTAAGCCTCAGAAGGCACACTTATGGACTACCTGGTTTGTCCCATAAGAAGAAACACAAATTAGCAGACGTCTACAGGCATCTGTTCCACAATCAAACGTTCAAATACATCATTCTTCTTTGAGATTTGAGTGCTAATATTTGAATGAGGCACCGCTTCATCATTCATGCGTCAGTCTTTTACTTTGACAGAATTAAGTTCAGATTGACAAACTCTTCCTGTACAGTGTTACCTATGTGTCTCCGGGTCATCTCCACGGTAGCGTTGCGGTTGACGTTGGACAGCAGGCCGAGGCAGAAGCGTTCAGAATTGGAGGGGTCTGTGAAGCCGTCCACAGTGAGAGAAGGCTGAGAGGCGTGGAATGTTTCTCCGACCCGCTGGTTCAGCTCATAGTAGGCTATAGAGCACCAAAACGCCGGCTCTGAGTAAGTCACGGGCTGCAGGTCTGAAACAGAAGAAATAAATGAAGTAAACTATATAAAAACTGACTGTGAAGCAAACGCTTGCAACAACTGCGATAATGTTGGATGAAGCTACATCCTAGTATTAAAATGTATGTATAAATTTATGAAAACTTTCACAGACTCATTTAAATCATGCATAATCAAATGTCCAATAAGGCCAGAGGATTAAATGTAGCAGTTTTGGAAACTACCATTGGGGAAAAGAACAACTAATCGACCGAAAGAGTTAACGCAGTACTTACCCATGCCATGATTAACAGGTGAGAGTGTGCTCGGAGACAGTTCTGCTGGAGAACCTGACAAAAAAAAGACTTTAACACAACAAAACTAATGGAAAGCTGTCGACAGTTCTTCATCATCCTTCCTTTAGTATTTAAAGAAACAATGATTTTGGGAAAGTGAAGACACTACAACAGTAAAAACACAAAGTGCTTTACTGTCTAAATTCAAACACACGTGACTCATTCCCATGTAGTGATGTCACTGTGGGAATGTACCTGTGTCCATACTTTGATTCATCTGCTGGTCGCTGGCTTCCCCATCCTCACTGATGTATCCTGGCGGAGGAGTTTCTGAACACAGATTTGACACACATCATAGCTTTTAAGCTACACAATATCAGAAAATGAGGCTTAAAGACAACATCAAATCTGTGGTGGACAACCCTGTGTTTTGAAGCATCTACCTGGTATGTAGTTGTTAGGAGGTTCGATCCCTGTGGGGAAGTTGGTGTTTTCAGGTATAGAGTTGGTGTAGTCGTCCAGAGGCGGCAACTCAGTCAGGATCTCTGTGTGTCTTGGCACCAGAACTGGAGGAAGAACTGCAGAGGAGACTTAAGTATTGATGTGTCTGATCTTCAGTAAAGATCATTAGCTAGTCATTTTTGTCATTTCAAGTGACTTAAGCTATTCAGTACAAAATCCATTTACAAGCTTATTTCATTCAATCAAGATTTGTTTTAAAGGTCCAAGAGATTTTCTTTATAAAGAGCTTTTAAATAAGAAATTTAAGCAACCACCCAAGTATAATTTCAGACCACAAAAAGTAACTTGTTTCATACACTTCCCATCTACAATGCAACTAAAGCCTGGTTAAGACTTTTACTGTAGTCTATATATGTGTTAAGTCTACTTTTTCATATTAAATACCATAACAAGTTTCATAGAAAGAATAGCTACTTCAACCCAACCACAGAAATGAATAACTATTTATGAGACAAATTTTCAATCAATGCCTCAAACACAAGCTATTAGTTTCCTCCGGTGTAAAATATTCAGAACCTGGTGTTATTTGCTTTCATATTTTTAAAAACTATAAATCTGTACTGTAAACGTAAATACAGAGACAGATAAAAAGCAAAACAACATCTGGTAAGTGGTAGGAAAGCAACATTTAACAAGTTCAAATATTTAACCAAACATAATTAAAGTGTTTAAGCTAGAAAACTGGTTACAGTAAACTAAATACTTCAGATGTTGTACAGTATATTTGATCCAAATGATAAGAAACAGAATCATGTAAACTAAATGCATTTTAGATAAACTAAGACAATCTTTCAACGTCTTTTTAAAGACTTTAAAATCGGAGACTAACAGGAAAAAGATTTTAATGTTGTAACTGGTAAACTACATACATTAATTTGGGATATTACTTTGCTTTACTTTTCTTTCTTGAAATGTCAGGCTTTGATTTTATCTACTTTTGCTAGCAAATGCACAAAGGTAAACCATTTGTACCTTCTTCTGAAGCAAAATCATTTAAGAGTTTCCTTTTCTGAGAGAATAGTCACAACAAAACCCATATTTTTAAAGATTCATTTTAGGTCAACTAATATGAGCATTATGTTAAAAACAATCACGTAATCTTTAACTCATCCTACAGAAATCTATCATTTTTCAATACAAACGGTTTCTGTACCCGGCGTCTCCACTCGCTGGTAGTGGTAGGGATTGACACACACTTCATCCTTCTTCAGGTTGAAGGCGTACTCGCAGGTCTCGATGGCGCGCAGCTCGTGGTGGCTGTGCAGGTCGGGCCATCGCCACAGGCGGCAGTAGATGACATGAGGCAAACCTTTACGGTGAGACACCTGCAGACGCCCGTCCAGAGATCTGAGCCGGGTGTCCACAGAGAGGGCAAGAAAAATGGAAGAGAGGAAGATGTGCCAAATGACGAGAGGAAAACATGCATGGATGGAGGAAAGAGCGAAGAGAATAAGATCAGACAGAGAAACATGAATCAACTGTCAAGCTTAAAATATCTGAAAGATTAGCTACAGTTAATGAATAGTAATAAAGCAGTGGTTCTTAATGAGTGAAGTGTGATACAAAACTGGCTCATGCGTTTGTTCTGGTTGTGTACAACAGAAAAACACTAAATAAACAAATTACATTAACTACATTCTATCATAATCTTTAACTAACAAAAACAAAACTTTTAATATGAGGAAAACACTATATCTATCGTTAACAGCCAACTTTGTGCACTAATTCAAACTCTACAATATTTTAAGGAAAAACTATTTTGGTATTGCACTGGGTCTCTACTTAAAAGCTGCACTTAAAAGCTCACTTTAAAGAGGTGAATGTGCGAAATATGAAAACATTAATTAAGACTGCTTTAATAATGCGAATTAAAATTCTACAATAAAATGTGTTGAAGGAACCACTTAATCTAATTGATCTTTAACCAAAAACATGTTAAAAGGTTTAATTCACGCCCCCAGGAGCCCCTTGTGCGCTTTCAGCCCCACCTGTGGCCCGTGGGGTGAGTGTGGCACAATGTCAGGAGAGGATAGTCACCTGGTTTGGTCAGGGTAGCTGTAAAGGCCTGAGGTATCCCACTGTTCTATCGTATTTGGTGTACTCAGTCCCCAAATTTCAGAGCAATTGCTGTGCACAGAAAGTAAAATAACAAAAACAAAACAAAAAAAAACAAAAAACACAAAGAAACAAAAAATGATAAACATGGGGCATGATTCATTCAAAAATACCAAGATGAAGTACCATGAAGGAAATAGAAGGCGCTCTTTCTTTAATTGGAGATGTTTCGTGCAGGTCACCTTAAGTGGCCGAACAACACGGTCCACCTCGAATAAAAGAAGCCACTCTAATGAAGAATTTACATACAACAGTGAGATGAGGAAACAGAGGAGAAACTGACAAATGTATTTACAGTTACAGTGCATAATCTCCATCATGCTGTATTATCAATGGAACAAACAGGGAACAATTAACGTTTTATAAAAGAGGTTTTAGTCAGGGGCTGATTTCACCTTAGATATCAACATTTAAACATGCAGCACAGAACCTACAACCTACTGTTGTTTAACTACAAGAGAAAGAACACTATCAGTCAACCAGATACACACACAGACCATCAGCAGTTCTGGAAAAGAAACATGAGATGAGAGACAGACATGGTGAGGTGACGGGGACGAGACTTGCACAGACTCGTGTATGTGATGAATGAAGTTTTGGCCCTCTGTGGTGTAATAGACTCAAAGGGGACTTGAAAGGGGACTACAGCAGTAACCTGGACATCTTAAGTAATCTTATTACATGTGTGATTGAAAAAGCCTTTTAACACTTTTAACTTTTGTGGTACAATGTTATTTTAGTAGGAGACTGAAATAAATAAGATAAATGTAGGGCAAAAAGTAACAATTATTTCCCAAAGTGTAGATATACTTTAATTTCTATTATTTCTCTCCTTTAAACCTAGCCTGTCTGCTAACACAAACCTCAATGCTCATTGATGAGAATTAAAAAACAAAACACTTTACTCAGAATTAGTCAGCTAAATACTAACGATTTAAAATACCGTGACAATCAAACAGTTACAAGTTATAAATAACTTGTAATTGCCCTTTTCAGGGGCAGCTTGGTTTATTTATGTACTTATAGCTTAGTAAGCTACAGGTTCAATTTAAAGTAGCTTTTACAACACTGAAATGAAAAAGCGTTAATCAATCAAACTAACCCACAATAAAACACTTAAGAAGAAACACTTAAGACGACAAGAGGGGCATGTAAGAAAGAAAACCCACAGGGAAAACATGACCATTAGGGAGGGTTATATGATCACAGTGTATCACTAACAGTCCTCCTGTAAACCAGCAGCTACCTGCAGTCAGAAGTTAATGAGACTGACCCAGATGTAATGTGTCACCCGAGAGACACTCAAAAGAAGTAGACCGTGTCCTGACTCCTTAAGCCAATGAACACTTGATGATGTCACAGCTGATAAGAACACAGCTGACAGAAACATCTCACTCAACAGTGTTTCAGTTTAGACCTAAAGAACTGAAGCTATTTACTTACTGAAAACTTTTCGATTTACGAAATATGTTTTCCATTTAAGCAGCTATTACATTTTATTTATGTATATTTGATATGATATGTGAGCAGTAATTTAATGGAAGCAAATGACACATCGCTGGCGAGAAACTGTATAAATAAAGAAAAATAAAATAAAGAACTTTACACAATATTTACACAAGTTAGAGAATTTAGAAAGAGAAAAAAAATTGCCATTTTTAATAACATGGTTTTCTGTACATTTTAAGTCAAATCTAACAATCAATTCTTGTCCAAACTCTATCACTACTAAAAATATAATAACCCTGTTTAAATCAGCAGATTGTTTTATTTTCATCAACTATTCTTTAGATCGTGCATAACTGTGTGTCAACTCAAGCTATAATAGGAAAAACATAAATGCCCAACAATGCTGACAAAAATGGCAAGTTAACATCTGTAAGAAAGCATTAAAAGAAGTGAAAGCAGCACATGACCTGCTTTAGGGGACGGGGATATGAGCTTCAAGTATATTTTAAGAAAATGGAGAGTTTCCCAATACTCTTAAAACTGTCCCAAGAGCAACATGATGCAGTGTTAACACTCAAATGAACAGCAAAGCAGATCAATCACCGTGTGACAATGCAAATCTATATCTGATCAATGGAAGTTAATCCTTCTAATGAAGAATTCAAATGAAAAAAAACCACCTCAGGATCGTTGGGTGTTTCGGCTCTTTAAACACTATACACCCTCCTCTGAGGCGGTCCGCACCAGGGGATCAGACCTAGGCGTGTTTCATACCCAATCACTATTACTAATGTAGGATCTGCAATTCAAATACGTTGAGATCCCTTAAATGGAAATATGAGTGATTTCAAAAAACATTTTTAATTTTAATGTCTATTCTCCCTACATTGTTATTACTAAGGTTTTTAAACTATTGTATATAATACGCTTTTAACTGAAACCTATTTGTTTTACCTACATTTGTGTTTTTAGGGTGTAAAGCCCATTGCTTTTTCTTCTAATAATTAATCTATTATTAAATTCAGAAATATTCATCCCTATTTTACAAGTTTTACATTTAGCTGGCTCTGATTTGTCTCAGTGGTATCCTCCTCTTGCAACAGAAAGGTCATGGTAATAAACTTTAAATCACTTTGGATAAAAGCATCTGCCAAGCACAAATGTAAATCGGTGGTTTTGGACCTTATGCATCCAAACCGACAGGTGCTTCTACTTCACAACAAAACTGGTTGCTTATCTTCGGAGAAATGTTTGCATTGTGGTTTGTGTTGGCACGATTATTATGTCTGTAGTATGTATATTATGCAAACTACTGAGTGCACTCTGCAGCAAAACAAAACAAAAAGTTTAACTGACTTTGATTAGAATCTATTTTATAAAAATCTGTCCTATCAATTTAATCTCAAAATGTGAGAGCCTATGTAACTTCGAAAGCATCCACACTATTCTCTTAGAAAACCCCAAGTCATTCCAGATGTCAAAAACTTAAAACTGGATGTCACAACAGTATTAGTGGGCTTCCATGTCCCGCACTGTTGACAAACTATGAAGAATATCTTTTTTTGTTTTCTGGTGTGAGAAAACCCAGATCTCACTCCCAACATGCAGAGCATCTCCATCTGACAGGTTACTTACAATCCACCCTATAACATTTGTCCTAAGAGCAATTTGTTTTTGCGGGTAAGCTAACAAAGACTTAAATGTTCCTTAAATGTTAAGACTTAAATTAACATTATACATATAAATTGCAATACAAATAAATTGCAAATAATCAAAATGTGAGGTGTCTGTTTTAGTGGTTTAATAACTAATGTCTGTTTAAACCCCTAACTTTAAGCATAAGAAATGAAAATGGTGACTAATGAGTCATTAGTGAACACTAATTAGCCTAATGCTACATTTCTCAAAATTAAAACTATACAGAGGCTTTATAACCTAATAGTAAACGAGGCCAATAAAATCCATTTCTTGGTGTATTGATCATGATATTCTAATGCACAGCAAAAATGTCTTCCTTGCTCATACAATTCTAAGCCTTTTGTTTAAAGGGCTAATCTGATTGTTTCTTCCACTGATCAATGCTACTAAGATTATCTGAGAACTTGTGTTTTTGTTACCTATAAGGCCGAGGCTAAATTCAACTTGCCCACTTGGTTTGCACAATAGCAATGCCTACATCTTGATTCTGCTTTTATGCAGCAATTAATAGGAGCAGCATGGAAATCTCCTGCTTCCATTCAAAGGCCATTTAAAAAGCCAAATTAAAGCAGGTCCTTAATTATAGTATGAAAGGCCAGACAGACAATAAGAGTCTTCAGGTTACCAATCAATAAACTTAAAGAAAAACACAGCAGTCGTCTCCCTGTCCTCATGGAGGAGAAACCCTCCTCACATTCTAACAGATACACTATCAGCACTTCTACACAAAAGACCTGGACTGATAACCTTAGCAGCAGAGAACAGGAAGTCGGGTCGAGACAGATATGGGTTTGTTTTTCCTTTAAACAAGACAAATGAAACCAGTAATAAAACAGCTTGACAGAACCTTACACCTAATGCCAGCTTATACCATGCAGCTCTTGTTGTGCATGTGTGGGATTTCTTTTATGAAGTTGATTTTTACCAAATGATGCACAGGGTATCCAGCTGGATCTTTTAACTGTATTAAACGGCATAATACTTAAAACTTATGCTCTACAACTGGTAGCAACACCAAGGTGATGGGTTTGAATCCTAGAGAATGCCACCCTGAATAAGTGCCTCCCAAATACACAAATGCAAGTTTCTTTTATGAACATATGCAATTTTATCCTTTCATTTTAATCAGCACTTTTTCGAAAGCTTCCTGTGCTTGTCGTGAAGAGCAGTAAAATGAAGAGCAAACTAGCATTCTTCAACGGTACGCAAAAAACATCAACTTAACTGTACTCAACATTTAGGAGCTCTCACTGAAATCAATATCTAAAAAAATCCACAGAACGCTCTTCTTGCAAATACTTATATGACTTAAAAGGAAAAAAAAATTTCTGATGTATGGCTGGACATGATTTACAGCATATACAGCTTATAATAAAACAAAGATTTCACATTTATTCTATTAAAAATGCCATTTTTATGACTCGTTTAACAATTTGAAACAAATGTACCCAAAACAGTCTAGCTGTGCTATCTTCCCCACAGGTAGGCAAGATAGGGTGGAGAGGACAGTCTGTGTTAGGAAGACTTTTGATGAAGCTTTATCAAACTGAAACCCAGCCGTTCCCACCACTCTCCAAGGTTAGAGGAGATTAGCAGCAGAAAACAGCCTCCCACCCTCTGAATCCACTCAAGGGAAGACAAAGCACACTGAATGACTGATGCAGAGACCAGGTCAGACCTTCAGAAATGCTTCCAGCTCCAGACTTGGGATTGAAAAGTAATTTAAATATCAAATTGAAGAAGGTGGAGTGAAGTTTTAACATGTATTTATTGTAGGTTATATGTAGAAAGGAAGTTAGAAAGGAATTTAGTGTTTTGACATGGTGCCAGGTTGACCTGTACTAACAGATCAGATCAGATTGATTTAAAGCAGCAAACCAAAGAGTTCATTTTTCTGGCCTCGAGTTGTTGAAATTTCATGAAATTTGAAATTTTAACATGCATCACTGCTTTCTGTAATAATATATCGAATAATACCAAAACAAACCAGGTAAGGTTATGTAGTTTTCATGAAATTTTTCCCTATTTGGTTTTGTTTTACATCAAGTAGGTGGAACAGCTTTAGAATCTACACTAGGCCTAAATCTTGTGTTTTAGGAGAAGAAAACAGAAATCTGCTCATGTTTGTGTCTGTTCAAATGTATGCATGACATTTCACCCGCTTTACAATCTGTTTTATGTCTATTGTTTATATTTAGTTACATAAATTAATTATCTTGGTGAATTATTTTTACATTTGGCTTATTTTAAATGGACATTTAGAGCAATTATAGTTTAAAATCTACTGAGCAACAGCAGCTGATTGCTTCCCAAGAGAAAACAGACAAAGACACTGTATACTGTATATTGACAAAAAGGATGAAATGTATGTAGATATAATTTTAGCTATATCACCCAACCCCAATAAGTACCGGCACACAACCCATCACCCATCATTCCCTGCTCTGATGATATTCCTCCATATGCCACAGTACATGAAAAATAAAAAACAAGCTGATGGCTGAGATTGCAGACACTCATATGACATGTGCTGATGTGACAGCGTGAGGCTGTACAGAATGACCTGAACTCAAGATGGATGCTGGAGAATCATTTAAAGAAACAAACAGGAGTAATGCTGATATTCTGCAACTGTAGACGCAACTCAACGTCATGTCTTCACCTTCACTGATGAAGTAGCACACGACACAGATAAGGTTACTTTAAAAAACGCTTCAAAAATACTGAATCTTTTCTGATTCTTGACCATTTTGTATGTTTCAGAACAGGACTCTGTATCTGGGGTTTCTAATGCATTGATTTCATAAAGGAATATTAAGCTCATGCAATAAATAAAAATGTTCTTTCTAAGCTTCTGTAGCTCTTGTTCGTACGACAGTTCATAGTGACGTCTGTCAAGGTCAAATAGACAAACCTTATACATGTAGTCCATGCATTCAAGTCTCCAGGAACAGGTTAATAAAACCCTTTCCCCTTCACAACAATCCTCAACCATTATTATTTTTTCTGCATATATCCTGTTGCACCTTGAACAAACATATTTGATGTCAACCTGCTTTAATGTCTCAGTATTTTGTATCCAAATGTGGATGTGTGACATTTCAGATCATACTTGTCACATGGACTACTACTATAAGCCCTTAATTGTGATTCTGTGGCTTTAAAGTTTGGAAGACATGTTCACTATGAGCTGTCATAGTGTAAAAAAACAACTATGAAAAGTCTCAAACTGCACACTGGTTTGGACTGACATGAGGATTAGTAACCAATGACAACTTCATATTTAGGTAAACTAAACCTTTAAGAGTTTTACACTTCAGAGAGTCAAACAACACTGACTAAGTCAAAAGTTTGAGATGTTCTGTTGCTGGCGTACCTGGGGATAGTGACACACTTGGTGTTTAAGTTCTGTGTTGTGATGGCTTTCTCCAGCTCGTCCAGCTGACCCGTTTTCTTCAGCTTCTTCACAAGGCTTTTAACGGCCTTCTCGCACCATTTCTCCTCCTGGCCGTTCTGTTCTCCTCCCCCTCCTGCTCCACTCGAACCACTGGCTGACTTCTTCCAGCCCAGCAGACGTTTCACCACGGGCGGAGTGAAAGGCAAGATGGAGGACATGTTTTGGGGTGTCCAATGAGTGGTCAGCCCCCTACTAAGTAGGTGAAGTTAGAGACAGGTGGAGGTTTAGAGAATGGAGGAACAGACCCACGTTCCTAACAGGTCTTTAGGAAGAGGGTCTCTGGGCTGATTATGAATGGGCAGGGGTCAGAGATGCTTGGGATACAGGAGAGGAAAGGGGGAGCAAGGGGGTCACCTGAGTGGAGAAAAGCAGAAATCAAGAAAAGCTGATGACAGACCCTGAAAAACTAATTCTTAAGGGATGAGACAAGATCTCCAAAATGTTCCCTTTAAAGATTATGAAGTTTAGGAAGATCTTTAATGGTTAGGACAAAGTGTTTTAAGGGTAATTCTTGTTCTGAGATCACAATAACACAAACTTCTTTGTACTATTGATTTCAAAGTCATCAATATATATCAGGTCCTTAAAGATGATGTATACAGCTTCTGTAGAGTGTATCTGTTGTAGGTCCCCCATTAAATTTGACACTAAAATCATTTTATCATCATCAGAGAACATCAAGACATTGATCTTGTAACTACACAGTCAGAACTATGTAAATGAGGAAACTTTATCACCTCCATTTGTTGCATCCTTGCACAGATGTTGTGCCACAATGACCAGCTTATAGGCTTGTTGAGCCCTTTAGCTTTTTAACTAGATGCGTTTTCTAGAGCTGCTAAAATGACTTACACTCTTAAAATCACTAGCCCGTCATCCCGGCTATTGTGTCATCCAGTCAACCCTGCCCATCGGGCTATCTTATGAGGAAAAATACATTGCATTCTAATATATAATGATTTTGCATTCTCTCACAAATTTGGTCGGGTAATTATGTTGTATGTAATTTTCGGGCATCGGGAGCCACTATCAATATGTGGGGTATTGAAATTGCGTTTGAATGCGCGCTCACTTTCAATTTTTACTTTCAATTCGTGATCGCGCGAACTGTGTATTAGTGACGTCCTGTCAGTCATTACTCTCCTCACGTGAACAGTAAAATCTCCTGCAGCAAGATTAAACATGTGATAGAGAGCACATGCACAGTGGAGAGAAATCGCTGATAGTTGTGTGTGAAAATAAGAGGCACATGGATTTACACAGGTATTTCAGTTCTGAAGTGAAGAGCGATGCACAGATGGAGAAACTGATGAAGGAGATGATATGCCCTCAACGTCAAGTGGCATTTTCTTATCTGTGACTTCAGTTGATATTTCAGATTCAGAATCTGACACAGACTGAATTATGTTCTGTATTGTTTTTACAAGTTCATAGAAATTTCAGACCAAATATTTGTATTGATGATTGTAATTTGATTATTTTATACAATTGTTGTTATTTGTGTGTTAAAAAAGTTTTTGATTGATGTTTTGTCTCCTTACAATATTCTACATTAAAAAAAGGTATTTTTATTTGAGCTACGTGAATTCGTTTCGGGCTACCAAAATCTGAAGAGTGCCTGTCTGAAGGGCGACCAGGCGTTTTAAAATTTTGCAAGCTTTGGCATGTGTGACTGTAATACAGGCATTGCCATAGTTAGAATGAGAAGTTGTAGAAATTGAGAGAAGTGATTTTACATTTAAAACTGTACAGTGCTTGCACTGTATTTATTGTTAAACGCTACTAAATTAAACAAAAAAGACTAGAACAAGAATGACAAGCATCATGAAAGGTTTCAGTGGTTACAGGCGGTTTTAAGATTTACTGTTTATGCAAAAACACAGTCTGTGCCCAGAAGTGTGTGACAAACACGTTCATGTAAGCCCGACCCGGACATCACACTGGTCAATGTTAAATCATATAACAGCTACCCTACCCTTTATGTATGCATCCCATATACAGGTATTACACCATAAGAGACATCTGGCTACTGCTGTCCATCAAAGAATTCTCATTAACACAGATCTCCTCGACTCTCATTAACACAGATCTCCTCGACTCTCATTAACACAGATCTCCTCGACTCTCATTAACACAGATCTCCTCGACTCT
>JAZGTJ010005142.1:0-28430 GCA_036877575.1 Botia almorhae
CAAACTCGACGTGCTGCGGTGATAACTTAATTCACATCGACAATAAATGCAGATAACTTTAGTCTTGTCGAGAGAACCATTAGACATCGTTTTATATATAAATGTTCCATTCAGCAGACCTTGTTCTTTTTCCATTTCTGTTTGCTGCTGCATCATTTGATGTATATGACTGCACCCCCAGTTCTCAAACTACGGGCAAAGCCAAGGGTCAAACAGAAAATGCACGCTGCGTTAATGCGTTAATGAAATTAGTGCCGTTAAAATGAATTTGCGTTAATGCGTTATTAACGCGTTAATTTTGACAGCCCTAATAAATATATATCAGGGCTTGCAAAATTTTTAAAATCCCTGGTAGCCCTTTGGGCAGGCACTCTTCAGATTTTAAGTAGCCCAAATAAAAAGACATTATTTTTAATGTAGAATATTGTAAAGGAGACACAACATCAATCAAAAATGTTTTCATAACAACAATCTATAAAATAATCAAATTACAATCTTTAATACAAATAATTGATTCTAACTGAACTGAAATTTCTACCTAAACTTGTAAAACCAATATAGAACATATTTCAGTCTATGTCAGATTCTGAATCTGAAATATCATCTGAAGTCACAGATAAGAAAATGCCACTCCATATTGAGGGCATAGCATCTCCATCAGCTTTCTCCATCTGTGCATCGGTCTCCACATCAGAACTGCGTACCTGCGTAAATCCATGCGCCTCTTATTTTCACACACGCACACACGTAACTATCAGCGGTTTTCGCAATTTTCTAAACTGCGCATGCAATCTCTATCACATGTTTAATCTTGCTGCGGGAGATTTCACATGAGGAGAGTAATGACTGACAGAACAATCATCACTGATAAACAGTTTAGGCGATTGCGAATTGAAAGTTGAAAGCGAGCGCGCATTTAAACACGATTTCAGTACCCCACATATTGATAGTGGCTCCCCAATGCCTGAAGATTTGTGAGAGAATGCAAAAGCATTGCAATATATTTTCCCTCCTTATAAGATAGCCCAACATTTTGGTAGCCCGACTGGATGGGCTAGCGATTTTGCGAGCCCTGTATATCTTGAGTGGAAGGTGCCGGACCATAAAATGTTTTTCCAAAAATTTGTCCAATAATTGCATTCGGTCTGAAGCAATGATAGGATTAAATTTTATTTATATAGCGTGTTTTACAATGTTACTGTAACGATGACTCAGGCAGACTGGGATCCATCTGCAGCACGATTTATTAACAAGGTCGAAAGGCAATAATCACAACGATAAACAGATGGAGATCTGATGAATTTGCCTACAGCGTAGGCAATTTCAAAGCGTAATCAAAGAACAGGCATGGGTCGAGACTGGCAGCAAACAATCATAAACAATAGGACAGAACTAGGTCGAGGCAGGCAGCAAAACAGCGATATCAATAAACAATCCAAAACAAGGGCAGTCGAAGAATCAACAATCAATAACCAATCCAGGCCATACACAAGAAAAACAATCAGTATACACAATGGAAAAACGCTCAGAAATGTAGCACAAGGCAAACAAGACTTTGCAATGAACAATGGATTGTGTCCGGTTTAAATAGTGTTGAGATAATGGCGGCCAGTTAAGGAAACAGGAAGTAGTCCGTTCCAAGGTAGGTGCTTGCTGGGAATTGTAGTTCGGTCAAGACTCCACTAATACTTTGGCAAGGGTTCCCTCTGGTGGAGTGGTGAGGAAGAGGCTGGAGCCTTCACTGTGACTGTTACATTGCTTCAAAGCAGCTTTACATAGAGAAACAAAGAATAATAATAAAAACAGAACAAATGTCGGACATGTTAATGGTATAATTGCAAATAATATTTGTGGGACATAAAAGAATAATTAGGTATACCAGGTTTATAGTATGTTTACGAATAAAGGGTTGACTGAACCGATAAAACCACAAAATTGTTGAGCAAGATATGCATTCCAGCTTACATAGGGATGGCATATAATAGACATCTTATGGGATAGGGGTATAAGGGATTTGCAACAGTACCATGAACTACACAACATGCAAAAGTAGCATACATACATACATAAAATATATACAATAAAATATTAGACGTTTACAATTTACAAAGCCCTAGGCTAAGTTAGACATCAGCAGTCTCTCAGCAAGCAAGCCAACAGGTCGACAGTGGCAAGGAACTCCAATGATGTATAGATGGAGAAAAAAAACCTTGGGTGAAGCCAGGCTCGACCAGGAGGGCCAGTTCTCCTCTGGCACGTTAAAGTTGCAATTTGTAACTGTTTTAGATACAAACAAAGTTGATGTTGATGATTCATAGTTAATTACTGATGGAAAACTGATGGTTCCCATTATATTTGATAATATGTCAGGCACTGAGAAATTGTGCCAACAAGCAACAAAGCAGTGAAGCATAATGTTACTAATTGCAGTCATAACATCACACTGCTGTGACTAAGCAGGGAACAAAATAAAGCTAAAAGGTGTAATGTAAATAACGGTAGGTTTATTAAAGAAGTCTATCAAATCCTGATGATCTGTCTCAGGGTCATTTCATCCAGTCCGCCACCATCTGGTCCCAAAGTTTGGATCCAGCTGACTACAGGATCTTGGAGAATGACAGACAGATGTAGTGTGGAGCCAGTACATCTGTTCTTGTGGGAAGTGTTCCCAGTTCCTAATAATCCCTTAGGGGATTTAAGTAATAAATCCATATGACTATGTGTAGGCAAGATTAAAAAGGTGAGTCTTTAGTATAAATTTAAAATGACAGAGTGTATCTGCCTCCCGGACAGCACTGGGAAGACCATTCCAAAGTTTGGGTGTCAAATACGAGAAGGATCTATCACCAGCACTTGTTTTTGAAATTCTGGGTACTAATAGTTGGCCAGAATTTTCAGATCGCAGTGAACGTAAAGGACTATAATAGGAGAGGAGCTCGCTTAAGTATTGAGGAGATATACCATCCGAGGCCTTGTAGGTAATCAGCAAGATTTTAAAATTAATATGATGCTTGATAGGCAGCCAGTGTACAGTTGACAAAACTGGGCTTATATGGTCATACTTGTTCGTTCTCATGAGAACTCTGGCTGCTGCATTCTAGGCTGGCCTAGAATTCTAGGATGACCTACTTGCCTGTAAAACTATGTATGCATTTCGGTGTTGAAGAAGACATGGCTTTGGAGAGCACTCTAAAACTTATGCAAAGCTTATAAATAGGTTGCTATTGGTAGTTTATTTATTTAGTATTTTTTGATCATGTAGAATAATACCAGAAATGTAGTAACAAAGTATATAGTGTTACATTTGATTTCAAATGGGTAGGTCAAACAGTAGTCATATATTCAGTGCACCTGTTTTATTTTCTGCTTAATTTTCTGCATTTCCATTTAATGACTTGTACTTTAGGGTGTACTTACACTAAACACGGTTGCCTTGTACGAGTGCGATTGTCCCCACCCCCCGCCGCTCTGCACTCACACTTGCACTAAAGTCAGACAAAACAGACTTTGGGGGTCAAATGCACTCAGACAGGGTTCAGAGGGCTTAATGATTGAAGTGACCACAACCATTTATCACAGAGAGGTCACTTAAACTCTGGGTGTCAACAATCTGATTTGAAACGAAATAAACACAGAGACTGATGTGTTATAATGTGGAAATGTAACTGCTGGTCTTGACCATACAATTATCTCAGAAGTTTCTTAGTCTCCAGACATGTTTGTTGCAATTGTATAAATGAAAATAATTTAAATAGCACTTATGCTTAAAGACCTTGAAAAGGTGAATAATGGAGGGGTTGGCCTGAGGAAGTAGACACAAACTTGCAACACTGCAGTAGGAACAAATAATTCAACCCACTGCAATAAGCACAGGCCACAGGTGAGCCTGTCCAAGATGTTACAGTTGATAAAGGAATTAAATAGTATAAGTAAAAGCCTTGTCACAACAAGAGTGACGTAAGAGAACTATTTAAACTGAGCCTGATGCTAATCTTTTTCTCAAAAACATTTCAGGTCATCTACTTGTTTTAGTGTCAGTTCCCTTATCCACAATTTCTTGCCATACCATAGGCGGAGTTTGGGGGGGGGGCAGGGGGGGCACTGCCCCCCCCGACCAGAGCCAATCGATTTTGTCAGATATGAATAAAAAATTTTTTTTCACATTGTCTCATTTCATTTGTATTATCTTATTATTTAAATGAGTAATTTATGGCTAAATTAATTTTAATTTAGGTTTTTTTTTTTTAAAAATTAGAGTTTGTGGTCTACTGGTAGGTGCCCCCCAGGGAAAAATGTGAAACTCTGCCTATGTGCCATACCAGTTATTTTCTGTCTGCTTCTTAATAGCTGCTATGGCCTTTTTATTTCCTTGTACTTGAAGACACATATATCAGCAAATGTCTGTTTGGAATGAACCAAAAGCTTAAATCATATTGATCTTGCTTGTATTGTTACACTGAGTAGAGGTTGATAGAAACACTGTTTTAGTGTAAATAGAACTTTACAATGAATGTGTGTTCTGCACAGCTCACAAGGTTAACCAGCACAGAAATGGCTGCAGGCATAAAATATAGAATTTGCATGAGGGCAGAGCTTACTCTTATCAGATAGTCCAGGTTTAGGGTGATATTATCCCCTATGGATCACTGTTCAATTTGTTTCCGCACCTTCACATTAATCTCACCCTTTATCTGGCCGCTCCACTCGCAGTCCAAGACAAGAATGAAGATTCTGACATTATGATTTAAAAGCTAAAAATGCCGTAGTTCAAGAAATAATTCTTTAGCATTTTTTTATCTCAATTTTCTCCCTCTCTCTCTTTTTTGCCCTTTTCAATTTGTTCTCAGTGTTCCCTCTGCAAATCCCAGGTAATGTATGAGCTTTCTGCCAGCCTGCATTAATGTCACAGCAAAGCAGCACTTACCCACGACACACCAGATGCCCTGCAGCACATGGAAGCAGTGGACCTTGCTCAAAACAAGTGTGATGTCATGTCAGAATGGGAGAGCAGTTCTCGCCTGACTGCAGCACCACTGTGAAAGGCTCGAGGTGTTCTGAGGTTTGTGTAATATTTGTGTCAACATTCATTGGAAGTCTAAACAAATGCAAAGAAAAACGTTATAGTTATTATTTATTATGGTTGGCCAAACATATACACTTACCAGACACTTTATTATGTGCAACTGTTTTTGCTTGTTAATGCAATTATCTTATCAGCCAAACATGTGGCATAAACTCAGTGCATTTAGGCATGCAGACATAGTCAAAGTTTAAACCAAGCCTCAGAATGGGGAAGAAAAGTAATTTAAGTGAATATTATTGTAGCATGTTTATTGCTGGCAGACGGATTGGTCTGGGATTTCCAGAAACTGCTGATCTTTTGGCATTTTACGCACAACCAGCTCCAGCATTTACAGAGAATAGAATCTGATAAGTGACAATTACAAATTGTATAGCCAGTTTAGACAATACAGAACACCATAACAAATAATCATATTCTTATACAAATCTTTAATTTGTATTCTTAATATTTCTGCTAAGTTTAAGCAAATTTAATTTGAAATTTGCTAATTTAATTGAAGTTTAACGTAAGAGACAGATGCTTTATGAGCAGCGTGATGAGAAAAATTAAGATCTTGCACAGGCTGGCAGACGGGATGTTCAGCAAATTTTAGTAACATTGGTCCTTCATTATACAATGCATCTGCCTACACTGTTAAACATATATAGAGGATTATGTATGTATGTATGCATGCATGCCCCTTGCACCTGGCATTGATCGGAAAGACTGTCTTGATAGTTTTTATAACACCATAGAGCCACCATGTTTCTGCATATTTATCTGGCATGACTGGTTTAAAACATTACACACATCAGTTTATAGTAACATTATGCGACACTAAGTTTGATTGATTCTGAGGTTTAAGTGGCAGGGCACTCATGCTGTAGTCATGTCTTTCACTGGATTATTTGCAGTTAAGTCTTTTAAAAAGTTCTCACACAGATAATGATAAAGGTGAAATAAGTCTATTTTTTTTACTTTTTGCTGCACAATGTGTATTGTCATAATAAAGGTTAGTCGCACAGAGCAACAATTACCCATGCACAATACCCAAGCCTATTAGCCAAAAGATATCTTCTCACAGAAATACTACTTAGACCAGAGTTTTGCATCTAGACTAAGGTTTTACACTATAGTGGTGACCCAACTCAGTATTATTGGTACAAATTACAAAAGATCATAGTTAGTTACATTATTTGTATTCATTTTACCTTTTCCACCAGCCACTCCTTTACACTGTTGATAACTGTGAGGTATGATTTTTAAACTGAATTTATTGTTTTAGTATTATATGAAATGTCAAAGGAGATTTTGCAAATGTCTTGGAACCATTTGTAACTGCCTGTTTGAAATTCATACACCAGAGTTCATACATTTATAAGGAATCATTAGACCACAGATTTACTTGATTGAATGTATATCTCTACCAAAGCTACCTTTCAAATTTGGCTATACACCTTAAACCTTTTTCAGGACCTTAAGGAGTTCAGGTCAATTGATACATTAGTTCATGCTGACAGATGTTAAATAGGTTGAGGGGAGGCAAAATAATCTGCTGTTACTTGCACAGTTTACACAGGGTTCACTGGACACTGAAATGCTTGGAGGATCTGATTGTAGGACATAGACAGCGCAGGCAGTTGTGCAAACAAACACTGATGGAGTATATACATACAAAGGTAAATAAAAATGATAAAAGTAAATCATTTACTTCCTGCTAGTCGATGGTATGTATTGATAGAGGAGGGAAGCCAGGGAGAAGAGACCATTCCTGCCAAAATACTAACAAGAATCCCTGTTAGACTCAAGAGACTAGAGCATTTTGGATAACTGAAAGAAGTGATAATGAAGCATGTAAGAGCCCCAAATGCAAAACATTACAACATTTCATATTTATTGTGTGTATACTATTGATATTGATGTTATTCAGATGTTATGTGAAAGCTTATTTACTCTTAAGACTGCTCTTCATTTTATAATTAGTGTTAGGGTGTAAATTCAGCAGGTTTTGTTCTGTTAGCATGTTTTTTAAATTAACATATAGTAAAGACTGGGGCTGTTTGTTACGCTGTTTAGGGAACTTGTCTTAAGTACTTTATCTCAATTGCCACATTTTTTTGTTTTGAAACATCTACTTACAAACTGTCAATAATTGAGATATTTGTGTTTATTTTAGTTTGAAAAAAAAAATAAACAAGAATCAATTGCAATAGTCAGGGACTTGATATTTTATTAACACCCACACTTTAACACACTTTAGTGAAGTAAAGTAAAACAACCTAACAGGCTTTAAGCCAAGTGCACATTTTACCATTATTTTGGTATCAGAAAAAAATCTTTGAAATTATAATAGAGCAAAATTTGCAGACAAAATTTTGGCTTACCGTGACATGCTAACAGACAGCCATTTAATTTGGCCTTTACTGAAGTGTCCACAGGGTCAGGAATTTTAAATCAAAATATTATAAATAGTAACCTAAGCTGTAAATCTGTAAGTCTGACATAAAAGAGAGTTGATGTTGCACAGTCTGGCTTGGCTTTTACCCAAGACCTTTCTGGGGTCATATTGTACCATCATAAAAAACAGAAAAAAATCCCATTGTACCCCCAGCTTTAGTGAGACAGACACTTTAGAGAACATTTGGATTGTGATCACATCCAGGTGTTTTGAAGATGAAGTATATAATTCCAGTGCGCTTCAAGGTCCCGTGAGTGGAAACACATTCGGACTGCCACTCAGTATGAGACAAGGCTGTGCAGTTTGATTGATAGCTGTCCATTTACCACATAACAACCTAAAGCGTGCAATCCATCCTCATGTCTGGCAGTGAAGACAAGATGATCAGCGTATATCAACAAATTCAATCTCTCTCCTCGCTTTCTTGGTTCTAGCAGTGCCACCTGTAGCTGAGACATCTAATTAAAGGGCTTCTCAAAGATATTGCACAGCCTGAATTAGTTTTGCAAAGGGCAAAATTGTATGTTCATTTTAGATTTCTTAAGGGACAGTTTATGGAAAGTTTCTAATTCTTAAAGAAACAGTGTACCTGATAAATGCTGCCGTGTTTTACTCAATGTTAAAACAAACCTGTTTGACTTTATTTTGTGACACACAGCATACAGCAAAACATATATGTATAGAAAGAATTTTTCCAACATTAAGGACAATGTAATGTTGGCAAAGGCAACTGTGGCAAGATCAATCAATCCATTACAATGAATATCAGAATCAGAATCAATATGCCAAATATTAACTAGTTACACACTACAGGTCATATGTGTCATTTGTTTATAAAATTAATTATATTATACAATAGTTAGAAAAGTTATTTTTACAAGCTGCAATCTTTTGCATCTCTGAAAATTGCAAGTTCCTATTCCTGTTTCTTCTTAATATGGATGACAAGTTTAAATTCTAAGTAACTGCTTTAATAAGGTACAAATGTTCCACAATCCACTTAATTTATAAATCATGATTATAAACTTACCATTGTGGATCACGATGCCATAATGAGACAAGTTTGAACACTGATCTGTTACATACCTGCTCAACTGATTTTTGTTAGTTTTTCCCAAATAAGGTTACAGATTGCAGCCTTGAACTGTAAGGATATGGATCAGTAGTCTTTGAAGTCCAACCGAGACTGACTACAGGGATGTAAGAGGTAATAAATTAAGCATTTTTTACTTTCTGGCTGGAACACGCTGAAGTTGACAGCCTAATTTTTAAAATGTGTCCTAATTTTTACTCGGCAGTATAATTCTTAACGATAATAACGTATATAATGTACTCATGTCTTAAGAATTATGTTAAGAATAAAGACCTGATAAAACTTAACTAATGAGTATTTGTCACCAAGCGATCACACTACATATATTAAGTTAACTCCTGCATACACACACTGTAAGATGTAGAACTTCATATATTTAATTTTAGAGAAACGCTTTTGATCAAAAGCTTTCATTTTTGTAAATCATAAGCCTGTCAAATTGACTGTTATTGAAGGGAGGAAGTGTGAACAATTTAGGTGTAAAAATGTGAAACAAAAAGTGCAAGGTCTGAATACTCTCTCCAAGCATTGCATTTGATTGACTCTACTGTCGACAGTGTGTGAGGTTATAACAGTGAGCAAAGAGATGCTATTTTCCCTCTGGCTCTGATTTGAGATGCTCTCTGAAGATGGCTGATGCAGTGATATTTTTCACACCACAGCTGGTGTTGTTGATTAGCAGCGGGGTCATGTGTGATAGACAGGGCCTTGACTGTGCTGAGTGTGTTTGTGTTTTCTCATCAAACTCTTTTACAAACTTCATTAATCAATCCAGCTGACCTCGGCTACCAAAAACAATGATGGGAAAAAAGAACAAAGCAAACATCAAAATGACAAAAGAACAGGAAGTAAATGAATCACTGACAGTGTTTTGCACTTCATTATGTATTGACTTTATGAGATTCATCTATTGGTCTCTTTATTAAAAAAATAAGTACAAAATAAGGTCTAGAGCACTTAATTTATTTTTTCCATTTTTACCAAATGGTCAGTCAAAGGAGGTACTTAACCTCCAGAAAATGTTACCAACCTTAGGAGGTCAAACAAAATATTATGTTTTATTTACTTTATTAAACTTTATTTCATTTATTTTTAAGACATGTCTGAATACAGTTAAAACTTAATTTGTCTTATTTTGTTGTTACTTATAGGTAAAAAACATGAAAAATTAAATCTAATAATGACCAGTGACACGTCACTGTGTGCATTCATGTGAACAATGGTAGTTAACACAGTTCAGAAAGCTCATGTTCAGATCTGTGAAAATCTTGTGAGATAGGTGTTGGAATGAGAACCCATATTTTTTGCCTCTTGACCTTTGTTCACACAGTAGGTAGGGTTATACGCATAGAATGCAACATGCCAAAAAACAGAAGCTATTGTTTTTAAGTATTCACTTGAATGCACATGCAGAGAAATGACATACATACATACAAGTCAATACTTAAAATAATAGAACAATTTTTTGTGTCTTCAGAAGCTGCAATCTGTACTTTTGCCTCTATTGCTATCTCTGTATAAAAGAAAAAAATGCTTGCTCAATCACTGTACTCAAGTAAAGTTTGCATCTTTAAAATTTACAGTATGAGAAGATAAAGGCACAATCCACTGCCAAAAAGACAAAAATAATGGCTTTTATTTTTGGGTGAACAATTCTTAAAAATTCTTAGTATTTCTCACCATGCAAAGGTTTTCCCAGTGCCTAATGTATATCATTTATTTTTATTGCTAATATGGCAAACATTGATTCATAATTGACTGAATGATACATTAAGGAAGTTTTGTCTTAAGCCTGAACATTGTGAAACAAATTGATTCTAATAATTTTTTGACTTTTTTGGCCATGTAAACCAGTCTGGCCTGTAAAAACAAAACACATGTTCAGTCTTTCATGGAATATTCACACACACCTACACAATATTCACATTAAAGCTTAACACCTAAAAAGCAGAAAATAAGATGGTGGGCAGGGTCCAACAACAAAGTTACCTTACATCCCCAATTCATTTCGCAATTCTTTACTTCTGACTACATCTGCACTTAAGGCAGATGGCTAGAGAAAATTTAATTAAGCTCACCTGAGGGACGTTGTGTTTGTATGTATCATTTGTATGGTGTTTAGAAACACCATGTGTTTAGATAGAATCAATTCAATTTTGTTTTCATGGGCAATTCTTCAAGACTAAATGTGTTTTACATTAAAACATTAGGTAATCTCAACCAACAAACATTCAACCAACAAAAGTTCACAGCTCTTAGAAGTCACAGAAGTCTCATTTCGTTTCACCTTAAATTCTCCTCATCCAATGTGTTACAACAGTTCCTAAAAGTGTCTTAACTGTGCTTTGTTTGACAAGTCTACAATTAAACTCAGATATGTGAACAAACACATTTTTTTTAGTTTATTGGATCCTTCTCAGGTAGCCTTGAATTTGTAATTCTATACTCTTTTGGTATATCAACCAATTTTTCTCCAGTTTTAAAATAAAGATGATCTCTAAGAATGATTAATTTCTAATTTCACCTGGATCAAACATATCTATGCATTATCTTACATTTCATGGCATTTATTGCTTTTTGTCCAATAAAATGCTCTTTAGAATGAGAATGGCCCTCTCTTGATACCACCTCAGCTTAGAAAATTAGCTCCTTATGGTAGATTACATAACTATACCATTATTAGACCAAAATGTATCTGTCTTCATTGATGATCTTTTAAAAATTCTGTCTGTTTACATCACAGCTAATGCACCAGCAGTATTGTCTTTAGTGAAGGGTTTGGAACTGTGGACATTTGTGTGGTGTCATCGGTCAATCAGTGTTGCCATGATGTCCGATTACTCTAGTGTATGTCTGTTAACCAGAGTCGTATAGCTTTTGGGACACAAAACTGAGTGACTATGGACAAATATGGCAGTGAGTGGGTTGCATGCTTCCGTGCTAAACATGCCAGCCAAGCAATTGCCATTGAGATAAATGATAGATACTTAACCTCCAGAAAATGGAGTTTGAGCACTACAGCTAGCGATTAAAAGTTGAGATAGGCCCAAAGCCGTCTCAGACTCTTCAGACTCTTGTAAGCTTCATCTGTGATCCCCACAAGTTAAGAAACTGGACCCTAGGGCATTTCTTGTTAGGGCCTTCTGATAAGCACTTTTAAATGGATGGACCTTATGGTGACCACTGACAGACAGTGCTGGGTAGATTACTTGGGGATTGTAATCAGTTACTGATTAAACTACATGTCAAAATTTGAATTCAGTGACATAATCTCCTACATTAAGGTACAATAATGCATTTTACATTATATTATAGATACTCTACAGCAGATTGTTATCCTGAACAACCCGCTGGACATTATGCATATTCAATTTGAGTGTGAATATTCTAAAATGAGTTTTTGCTGCTGTTGAGTGCACATATTCAGACCAAGGTTATCTAGAGTCACCAAAATGAGTGAGGTATATCACAGGAACACACCTTAGATGGGCTTTTCGTATGATAAAGGCATGCATCCCCTACTGCGAGGGAAGGTCAGCACTCGTTTGCATGTATTAGCTCTGTAATTGCCACAGATATCCTGCTTCTGGCAGGACCAACCAGTTAGCCAAATGTAGCCGCAGCATGGGTGAAGGCACCGCCAGAGAGTGTATTATTCCAGTGTTGATTGACCCGATAAGATTGTAATTGATCTCTCCGAAAGGGATTCAAGAAGGAGAGGAAGGCTGAGAATGTAATGGGCAAAACAGTCAAAACATCACATATATCACATTGGGGCTAACACATATGGTTGTACCTTTAGATCTCAGAGCAGCATGACAGCTGCAGAATTAAATATTGATTTACAAAGGCAAAATGTGTTGGCTTGATCATGAATTTTACTCAGGAACGACAACAGCCTTGCACTGCAGTCCCTGAGGACAGCTAACAACTGGAAATTTTAAATGTCCTTAATAAGCATCTGTTTGCACTCACACACATTTTATGGATGAGAACTGACTGTAACTTTAAAGGTGATGGTGCTGCTCCATGCATTTATGCTCATAAACTGAGTTACTCCTTTCTATTGAATTCAGTAATTGAGAGGCAGTCCACAAGCATATTTTACTCCTTTCTTCTTTGGGGCTAGATTACTGATTAAGGTGCCCACCTGCTATTCTTTAGAATTCACTCATAAAAAAACAATTCACTTCAGTGTTAATGTGCTTTAAAATAATTATTAGGCCACTTATGTCCAATGTGCTTTGTTCATTAGAGGCAAAGCACTTATTAAACGTTTAAAAGGCTGTTAAGAATCAGGTGCATTTGTGTACTAGTTCTCTCCCAGTGGTCAGTTGTACTGCCGTATCTGCAGGAGTGCTAAAACACATTAGAAATACACACAGAGCATATTTAGTTCTCATAGTCAGTTCTGTTGCACATCAAAAACAGTATATGAAAAAATCTGTCTCAAATGCTTCCATTAGCCCTTTATGGTCCTCATACATTATCTGTCTGATTTGTTTAAATTACGTTTTCAGTCTTTCCTTATTCATTTTTGTATTGCCAAGATGGCAAATGAGTGCATTACGCGGCAGTAACCATAGTCCATATAGCCCCTGCTGGTAGATGTCACAATTATCTTAGGATATTTGTTAGTTAGCCCGTAGTAAACAACATTCTTATGATACCACCACTCAGTAATTGTTGTCATAATGTCATTTTTTGTGGCTCAGTCATGACACTTACAACTCACATGATTGGCTCAAAAATCTTGTTTCTTGAGTGTATTTCCAGAGATGCATGCACTAGCCACGACACTCAATTCAATTAAATTCAGTTTTATTTATATAGTGCTTTTTACAATGTTACATTGCTTCAAAGCAGCTTTACATAAATAATAATAATAATAAAACACAGAACAAATGTCAGACATGTTAATGGTATTATTGCAAATAATTCAAATCAATTTTATTTATATAGCGCTTTTTACAATGTTACATTTCTTCAAAGCAGTTTTACATAAAAATAATAATAATAATAAAAACACAGAACAAATGTCGGACATGTTAATGGTATTATTGCAAATAATATGTGTGGGATGTAAAAGACTAATTAGGTATATAAGGTTTACAGTATGTTTACAAATAAAGGGTTGACTGAACCGATAAAACCACAAAATTATTAAGCAAGATATGCATTCTATCTTACATAGAGATGGCATATAAAAGATAACATCATATGGGACAGGGGTATAAGGGATTTGCAATAGTACCATGAACTACACACAACATGCAAAGTGGAATACATCGATATAAACAGAAATGTTAAGAAATAGTTTAGACCCCTTAGAGTGAATGAACCTGCCTAAATACCTCATGAAATCAAAGTTTTATTTTGTTGCTTGTAGTCCATGTGTAAAAAGTTTACTTTATAGCATACATGTGCATTTAAAATAGTTTCTTTTGGGAATATGAATAAAAAATATCCATATTGTTCAACAAAATGCTCTCGAGAATGGAATTGTCTCTCCTCCTGTCCTTCTGACAAACAATAGCGAGTAGAAAAACATTTTCATGGCTGGGTCGTAAACTAAAGGATATTGACTACTTACAAACAAGCCCATTGATATATCCAGGCCCAGCTTATGTTTCTGGAAAAAAACACAGGAAAGAAAACTGCACTCTTCAAGTGAGTTCATGGGACTTTAGAAAGACTTCATTGACATTCAGAATTTAAAAGTGCCACATACACAAATAAAGATCCACAAAGACTGCACTGCTACAGTTTTATAATTCAGGAACCAACTGTTAAGATCAATCATTGGGCCCTTTTCTGTTGTTCTGCTGCTTCTGTGGTAAGGCTTTATTGATCGAGACGCTTGGGGAATTTTAGTCAGCAACAGTGGAATAACTTAAGCAGGCCTATCTAAGCTTCTCTAAATAATTTGACTGTCTTCATTATTGCTTCTTATTTTGTTTTGTTGGGGACACAAATCAATCAGGAGCTCTGGAGGTCTGCTTATCAGTAGTCAATATTCTGCCTTATAGTGCCACTTTCTTTGCCTGATCTCAACAAAGGCGATTTAATATCTGCATAGCAGGAGGGAGAGAAAGTGGAACATTCATAAAAAAGAACATTTAAACCTGTTACACGTATGCCCTTGAAAAGAACAATCATACTGATGTGTCACACATTACTTTAAGTCATAAATTAACATTTGTACTTGTAATATTGTGTTCAGTATTGTAATGATGACTCAGGCTTTTTTTTTGGCAAATTTATTTTAAAAATGAAATCCTAATGGGACTAATAAATGACATCTGCCCTTCTTGTATTGCAGACTAAAATTACTAACTATACTTACAGCTCAGTAAATGTGTAAATAAAAAACCATTTACATTACGGCATATGTAACATTCAATAATTTACTGATTTACACACCAGTAAGAGACTTATAGACACCTCTGAATGTTACAAATGTGTCAATACCTGAATGAATACTGAGATCATGTTGCATTTACCCCAGTCTTTCCTTAAAGGATTTTCCTTGTTCAGTGTTTTGAACAGTAAAATCTTTGGGTAGTGAAATTATAACGCGCACTCCAGCCAGTCAGTTCTTCTAGTTTTAATAGTGCAGAACGTACATGAATCAACCTAAATATGCATATATCTTTCTAATTAGATAATTTTTATCTGACCAGACACACAAATTGTTTCACAGTGGACACGATTGTTTGATACTTGATAATTGAATTGATTAACTATATACATTTGTTGCTTGACGCCTAATTAGCCTTTATGGGATTGTGGAGCTTTCTGAAAAGAAATGAGACAGTTTTTTATTTGAGCTATTCAACTAAACAATATCTTCTAAGTATAGTGACCTTCCCCATAATAAAATTGTTTCACATCCTGCCTCATTGTGTTAAAAAGGCAAAGCTATATGACAACAACAAACACTTCCCTGTTCTCTCAGCATGCCTTATAAAAAAGACGGCACATACTACAATGATTAGTTACCCATTACTAGCTAATGTTTATAACACACACCTCAAGAGTTCTCCAATCAGCAGACTTTATTCATTTAACAAGTTCACCGTTAAGTAAAGTTGAGAGGAAATTGTATAAAATCATCTTTATGTTACTGTTTAAAATGTCGTAATGGAATGGATCAAATTTTTCTCAAAATAAGATGTTCCCCTTCAGGAACTCAAGCTGCATCGAAAATGCTTTGGGAACGCTGCTGTGTGACCACGCTCTGAAACGTGTGTAATCCGTCCGAGGGAATCCCGGGTGACCTCACCAGCGGGGATGACATCACGACCACGAAGTATAAAAGCACTTGCGGTGAAGACAGCGACAGTTTCTGTTGTTCAGTAAGCACTCTGTGTGTGTTCGTGCTATTTATCTCTGTTAATTTTGTTTGTCTTTGGCGTTTGTCTTTGACAAGAGTGCTGATATCATTATGGCAAACAAAGAAAAAGTTACACTTAATAAGCAGAATGTGTGTTACTCCCTGCCCTCGCTTCATTACGGGTGGGGATTCACACAGTTTGTGCGTTGCTTGCTTGGGAGCACGCTCGGCCAGCTCTCGAGGGAGTTGACGGTCCACATTGTGTGTCCCTCACGATGCGGACGCAGAGCAGCGACTCAGACCTTGGGGTTCGCAAATGGATGTGGCAGAGGGAATAGAGACAGGCATGTCCTTTTCTCTTTCCTCACCTGCCAGATCCAGCACTCTCTCTCAGAGATTGGAAGTACGTTCTGTAACAGTTTCTTCCGCTTCGGAGGAGTGCTCGGTGCTGCACTTATCTTCCTCTGAGGATGGAGATAAGGTGTTTTCTCCCTCCCAATTTCTCCCTCTCCCTACGTGGCTGCTATTGTTGCTTACCATGCCCCTTTTGGTGGGCAGGCTTTGTGTGGAAACCCGCTAGTAATGTGTTTCCTTTGAAACACATGTGTCTTATTGAAATTTCTCTCTGTCAAGACTGCATTTCTGCTAGCAATCTCTGCCTTGAAGAGAGTTGGTGATCTTAAGGTCCTTTCTGTGGCCCCATTTTGTCTTGAGTTTGCCCCTGGCATGGCCAAAGTAATCTGTATCCTAGGCCGGGGTATGTCCCCAAGGTGCCCTCTGTTGTTCCAAGGCCAGTTGTTCTGCAGGCATTCTGTCCTCCTCCCTTTTAAGACCCTCATCAGAGAAAGCTTAATACAACCACAGAGCTGCCCTGTTGAGAAAGTCTGACCAGTTATTTGTCTGCTACGGTCCTTATAAGAGCAAGAACAAGCAGACCCTCAGCAGGTGGATAGTGGATGCTACTACTACTTCTTACGAGTCCTCTGATCTCCCCTCTCCTTTGGGGGTCAGGGCTTATTCATCTAGAAGTATGGAGGCCTCCAAAGCCTTCTCCTCTGGTGTTTCTATGCACAACATTTGTGGCGCTGCGGGATGGTCCACCCCTCTGACCTTCGTCAAATTCTATAGCCTTGACCTTCATGCCACTCCTGGCTACTCAGTTCTCTCGACCTAGCTGTGCTGATCCACGCTAGTCAGGGATTGGTCAGTCTGGGGAAGTGGCCATACACGTTCCCAAAGCGTTTTTGATGCAGCTTGAGTTCCTGAAGGGGAAATCTAGAAAACTAGAGCAGAGGTATCTAAAACGTAAATCCAAAAGATTAATCCAAGAACAAGAGCATTAATCCAAAGACCAGGTAACCACGGTTGACTCAGAACAAGAACAAAGAATGACTTGAGAACTTAGAATACCACCGACTAACAAACAATAATCCACAAACGATACAAGAAAACCAGCAACTCAAATACACAAAATTTAGTTGAGTAATCAACTAAACACAGGTGCAACAAATCAAACAAAACCAGGAAGTGACATAAAAGGACAATGACATCATCAGTCCGTGACCAACATTAAACATCAGAATAAGAGTCCCGAGCTCCTCGCTCATTGCGGGAGCTCGACCACGTTACATAACCCCTCCCTCCTGGAAGGCGTGTCCTTACGCCGTACTTGCGGAGCCAGAGCGGAGCGGACTTGCGGAGACAGGGCGGAGCGGACTTGTGAAGACAGGGCGGAGCGGACTTGCGGAGACAGGCAGATCAAAAAGCAGATCTCAGGAGCCAGGGCAGAGCAGATCTCAGGAGCCAGGGCGGAGCAAATCTCAGCAGCCGCCAGGAATCAGACTTGGCCGCCAACGGGAACCAGACTTGGCCGCCAACGGGAACCAGACTTGAGGCGCCAACGGGAACCAGACTTGAGGGGCCAGGGAACAGACTCGAGCATGGCGAGCGCCATCACGGGGGTAGACTCGAGCATGCCGAGCGCCGTCGCCAGAGCAGAAACTTCAACGGCGGAATCCACCGCCTGGACACAGACTGGAGAGGTAGGAGCCGCTGCCTCGACGCTGGCTGGAGAGGTGAGTGCCTCTGCCTCAGTTGAGCTCTCCTGAGCTATTGCGCTGAGACCTGCTGCCTCCTCAACCGCCACAATCGACTCCTCAACCTGACTGGAACTCTCCGGCTCTATTTCCACAAGACTCGCTCTCCTGGATCCCCTCAGCTCCGAGAGAGAGTCCTCCGTGAACACAGGCTCCTGTTCCTCCTCCGGATGAGATAATGGTACAGAGGGGCCAGACCAAAACGAAAGGCAGTCATTATAAAATTATCCTCTGCAGGGAGATCATAAACTTCAGACAAGAATAGTTTTACGTAAGCCTCCACAGAGGCGCCATTTTGGCACGGCCAAGACGCCATAATCCACAAGATGGAGACCCAAAAGAAAAAGCAATAACAAAGCAAAGACCAAAAGGCAAAAACCACGGAAGCAAAAAAGGCACCAAAACACCAAAAGGCACAAAAATACAAAAGGTACCAAACACAAAAAATGCAAAAATGTAAAAAACCTGCTGTTGCTGTCGTCTGTTGGGTGGGTTAATCTGTAACGGTGGGGGCCTGGAACGGTTGTGTTTGTGTTTAAAAATCAAGACGTAAACATGGAACTAAAAGGTGAATAATGTTTAATGAGATAACAAAACTGGAAAAGACACAAACACTAACCGTTAATCAAAAAGGACGACAACATGTGCAAACAGCAGTGATGAATGAAAACACAAAACTAACCAAGGTGAATAAACGTATAATCAAACCAGGCGACAGTATCCATAGGGCGTTTCGAGAGAGTAATCCACAATACAAGCGATAATCCAAAACCGGGAAGAATATAATTAAATCCAACTACAAAAACCTCGACTCAACAAACTAGGAACTTAAATAGACAGACTAATCAAACAAACACAGGTGCAACAGATGATACGTAAAAGGACAGTGACATCATAAACACGTGACACAAACTAAACATCAAAATAAGAGTCCCGAGCTCCCGCGACTTTGTAACAGTGACGATGGTTCAGATGTTTATTAATGCATATTTTTTAAGTGGTTAGCTTGCCTTTCATTGCTTTAGTTTCATAAAATATTACATTTTGCCAAAATGTGATCATTTGCATAAATAACCACGGTATTAAAATGAATAAATAATGAAATAATATTATTTATAAATAAATAATAATTATAATAATTATTTAAATTTACTTTTTATAATAAATCATTAAATAATATTAATATTATTAAATAATATTTTTATACATAAAGAGCTTAAAATATCATCTGGAAACATTATCTATAAATTTATAGTGTAAATTACATGTTTTAAAGAACACAAAAATGTGTACAGTGCTGCTTGAAAGTTAGTGAACCCCTTGAGCTGTTCAGAGATTTCTGTTGTTTTACTATGATTTTTTTATTTTATCATCACTTTCTTTTTATAAATTAAATGTCAGATGTATGTTGATCAATTTCATATGTTTGTCTGAAGGGAATTTTTTAAATTATTGTATCTGCAAAAGTAAGTGAAGCCCCAGCTGCATTGATAAAGTCAAGTGGGTAACCGATTCAGGTGAAACAGATTTGGGTGCTTAATGAATCAGTTAAGCAGACCAATCAAATTAGACATCCTTAAGAATGTGGTTAGGCAACACTGATTAAAAGAGAAAGGAAACCAACCAAACCACTGTAGTGCCAAGTAGTTAAACAATGCCAAGAGGAAAGGAAATATCCAAGGATATCAGGAAGAAGGTGGTGACAGCCCATCAGTCTGGAGAAGGCTATAAGACCATCTCCATGAGATACCAACTCCATCCATCCACTGTAGGACAAATCATCTACAAATGGACGGCATTCAACATGACCACAACTCTATCATCGTCCATCAAAACTATCATCAAGAACCACCAGAAAAACAATAAATGAAGTAAAGGCCAACCCACACATCACCTCTAGAGGGTTTCAGACCTCTCTGGCAGCATCTGGGGTAAATGTACATGCATCTACAATCAGACGAAAATTTAACAGATGTGACATTTATGGGAGGGTTGCTAGAAAGAAGCCTTTGCTCTCAAAAAAAAATCAAAGCTGCCAGTTTCTTTGCCAGAGAGCATTTGAACTAACCAGAGGCCTTTTGGAAGTCCATTCTTTGGACAGACGAGTCCAAAATAGATTATTTGGTCATAATTAAAGCCGCCATGTTTGGAGAAAAGCCAACACTGAATTCCAGGAAAAGAACCTCCTCCCAATAGTGAAGCATGGTGGTGGAAATGTGAAGGTCTGGGGCTGCTTTTCTGCCTCCGGGCCAGTGCGACTCCATATTATTCAGGGAAACTTGAATTCTTAGACCTATCAACAAATTCTTGAAGAGAATCTCCTGCCATCAGTCAGAGAACTGAAGCTGGGCCGAAAATGGGTGTTCAACAAGACAATGACCCTAAGCATTCAAGCAAATCCACTAAGGAATGGCTTAAAAGAAAGAAGGTTCACACTGTTGATTGGCCCAGTCAAAGTCCGGATCTTAATCCAATTGAAATGTTGTGGCTAGACCTGAAACAGGCGGTACATGCCAGATGTCCTTCCAACCTCTCTCAGCTGGCTGAGTTTGGTTAAAGTAATGGCTGCAAAACGAGGTGCCACAAGCTTCTTAATAAAAGGGTTCATGTTACAGGCCGCTGCTCCGCCTCCTCCTTGTTGCCAGAGGGAACCCTCGCCAGAGGGATTAGTTACATTCCGGACGTCATTTCCCATGTTCCCCGTACCTAGGGCTGAATACTGTATACCACCTGTTTGTAATTACCCAGCTTTTTAAGCTTAGGTTCGCACCAGATTCAATGTAATGTCTTGTTTTGCCATGCACTACATTTCAGAGCGTTTTCTTGGACTGTTTACCTGTTGCCGATTGGTACTGTTTATCGTTTGTAATTCTTCGCTGCCTGCCCTTTGTTTTTGCTTTGAACTTTGTTGCTGATTGTTTGCTGCCTGCCCTGACCCTTGCCTGTTTTTAGTTTGCTCTATTGAATAAAAGCTGCACATGGATCCCTCTGCCTCTGGGTCATCGTTACAGTTCACATACTTCTGCACAAGTCAAATTTACATTTTTTTGTTCAATAGACAAAGATTTTTTTTGTCTGTGTCCATTATTTGAAAGTTTGCTTCACAAATTGGGTTTTGGATGTACATTTAATTAGGTAATTCTATTTTTTATTACACTAAACCTATTAATGTCTGGACGGTTCACAAACTTTAAAGCAGCACTGTAACTTAGCAAGCACCAAAGCATTTCATCTTATTTAATATTGCAGAAAGTCAAAAAAGCATGGAAATGACATACATTTATGTTGAACCACTAATTTGGTTGTGTCAAATATAAAATATTTTTGTCCTGAAAACAATTCAACTTTATGGTTAAAATCTGCTGACATTACATAGTTGACCCTTGTATATATTAAATGCCACAGTGTTTTTATTGTGCTGATCTGTTTACCCAAGAGCTATAGCAAATTTAGATTCAATTTGTTTCAATTCAATTTTATTTATATAGTGCTTTTTACAATGTTACATTACTTCAAAGCAGCTTTACATTAAAAACAAAAAATAATCATAAAACGCAGAACAAATGTCAGACACGTTAATGGTATTATTGCAAATAATATGTGTGAGATGTACAAGAGGTATACTAAGGTATACTTTTTTAGTATGTTTATAAGTTTATAGTATGTTTATGAATAAAGGGTTGACTGAACCGATAAAACCACAAAATTATTGAGCAAGATGCATTCTATCTTACATAGGGATGGCATATAATAGTTAACATCTTATGGATAGGCGATTTGCAATAGTACCACGAACTACACAACATGTAAAAGTAGAATATATACAATAAAAATGTTAGAAGTTTACAATTTACAAAACCCTAAGCTAAGTTAAATGTCAGGAGTCTTGTATATGTAGATGTATATATACATATATATATAAATATACACAGGTCTTATGTTAGACACAGAGCACACTAATGTTAATGCTTTAATGCCAAATGCTTACTGAGACATTTAAACACTTCACGGCGCTGATTGTCATTTTTACTTGAGCGAATGCAGTGGTTGATGTGCAATAATCACAGGCAGCTGTAATGTGTTGCTCTGACAGCCCTTGTGTAATTATACACAAATGACAAATCATCCTAACCAGAGGATTTCTGCACTCATCACAATGATGCGCTGTGCAACAGAGAAGCACATCTTTGTCTTGTTGTTCTAGCATGTAGTTTTAAAGCCCATGTGACTAATTTAATACGTAGAGACAGCTATTCCAAATATACGAATGAAAATGGTTAAGTAGCTATTTTAGGTAGTCCTCAATAAGTATCATTATGGTCCTTATTTCTTTTAAACTTTTATGGTGTCATCCAAAAACAAGTTATTTAAGCGCAGAGAATATTTTTTAGAAAAGTTTTTATTTTTTTAGTTAGCAAAATCTGGACTAGTGTGATTTCAGACAAATCAATTTACATGCCATTTAAAAAGTTGGTCATTGCTTTTTTAATTGAAATTCAACTTTTAAAGTGCTTGCAAAGGCACTTATTAAGATTAGGGATGTGTGTTAAGAAAAAGAGTAAATCGTTATTTTATATTGACGCAGAGTTAAATGGGCAGCTTGAATGTAAGATGGCTGTGAATGTCAAACTATTCAGTAGGATTTGAAAAGTTAGCATCATTTAGCAGACAATGTTTAATTTTGCAGAAATTTAAACATGTCTAATTCAAAGTATTTAAAAATAAGTACTGAGGATGAATGTCACCATCTCAAATTAACTATTTGATACAAGTCTTGCAGTACTTAGTAGAAAACTCAGAATGATTATTACTTTTTACAATTCATGTTACCTTTAATGATCTAGCACCAACTTTATTCATTAAACTGACGGAGCATTTTACGTTCATTTCCGCGTTATCATCAAAACATGCCTCAAAACGCGCCGGCGCGTTTGCCGACCCCAGAGGGTTAATAGTGTGGACCACTATTTTCTTTTTGATCCTCACAATTTTGGAAAACCGCCAGTTGATGATCAGTGGCTTAGAGCTTGATGGGATATCTCCACTAGATACAGATGTGCTGATATCAGAGAAGAGGATATCTCATGGACAAGAGGAAATGGAGTGTGATTGGGGGGAAGACGGATAAACAGAGTTCATTCACAAGCCAGAGTATGTTTTTGTCTTAGTATCTGCAGACACCGGAGATAGAGTTGATAAAGGGGAGTAAGGTGAGTACTAAAGAGATGAAGGAGAAACATGAGTGGGTCTGAAGTTCCTTCTGAATGTGAATGTGACTGTGAATGAGAGGCAGGGAAAGTAGGTAATACACAGGAATGAGATGTGGTTAGATGCATGAAAAGGGGCTGCAGATATTTTAGATCGTGTGAAGATAAGATCAAGTTGCTTATAATTGTCAGTCTGAATATTAAAGAAGGATGAGGGTTCAAGTCTCAATATTGACTTGGGGATACAATATAATAGATTGTGTATGATTATGATGGTCTGAAACAAAGTGTATGCAGAAGATTAGGTGATACAACATGCAAGGGTTGATAATAAAAAAGACATGAATTCAGCCAAAGTCGATACAGGGTCTGGCTTCCTTCAGACTACCAGTTCCAAACCATCAAAGAGTAAGATTTATGGTTAGCAAGACACTGTTAATGGAGTATATATGAGTCTGGGCAGGGTTCTGTGGTGGTGGTAGTCTCTACAAGTGCTGTTTACAGCAAACAAGGACAGTAAAGCAGAGTGTTCTCTCTTAGCTGTGACCAATGGAAAAAGCAATATCTACAATCTCTCAAAATTGTAATTCTAATTTGTGATACTGTACCATAGAAAAATCACAGAGTTTAGTAGCCCCATACTACACCCCATACAGGGTCATGCTTTCTTTTAAATTGATTGGTTTGCACTAAAATGGTTATTATACTTGACTTCTGTCTTAGAGATGTAAATATTGAAATAAAGTGGACAAAGAACTACACTAAGCTGAGTAACCAAACTGCATGCTGTCCATTTGACAGTAGTTAGTCATCTATGTGAAATGATATTACCAGCAAATTGGGAAAACTGGCATTTATATAGACATTTCCCTATGCTCTTCCATAAGGCACCTGTTTATTATATACTTATAAACTAGTGGCACATCTGACATGTTTTCCTCCTTCACATACTATTTTAATACACAGATTTCAATGCCCCTGATATTTTTCATGGTACACACAGTACTCCCTCTCTGGCTCCTTTTCCATTATGGGTTTCTATCACAGAGAGAACACAAAGCATTTTGTAACAACCCTCACAAAGTATTACACTCAGCCCCTGAGAATAGTGTTGTTAGAGGGAAAACATGTTCAGGGAAAATATAAGGCCACTTGAAGACTGCTGGGAGACTGACAGATGATAACTGGAAAAAGTTTGAATAACTGGGAAAAGTTTGAATCTAACTTATAGTAATGGGTCATTAAGAGGTGCTATTTTTTGGGTTCACGATCACGATCACAATGTTAGTGGTCAAATTTACCAACTTTCCGCATATGAAAAGCGATTGAGCATTTGAAAAGCGAATGAGCATGATGATGATTGTAGATTGCAGGCGGAGCCTGGTGTTTTTATGACAAGATAATTTGTTATTCCTGCCTGTATAGAATTAATAAGTAAAATTTAGTTTGCACTACAGGCAGTAAAAGAAAACTTGGAATGTCTTTTTGAAGAATTGCGGTTTTGAAAGAAAAAAATTATGGTTTTAAATATTCAGAAAAATAATATATATTCTAATATATATTCTTTTTTGTAAACAGTTTTGGGGCAACCTTGATTTCTATAGTAGAAAATAAAATACAATGGAAGTCCCCAAACTGTTTCGAAAAGACATTCTTCAAAATATCTTCATGTTCAGCAGAACAAAGAAATTTATACAGGTTTGTAACAACTTTAGGGTGACTGGTGACAGAATTTTTATTCTTTGGTAAACTATCCCTTTAGGATGCTGATGGTGACAGTGGTGGTTTCATTGCTTAAAATTATGGGGTCTATAAAAGATATTGTTTAAAGAGTGTTCTGAGCTGTCTGTCAGTGGTCATAAGATGTGGGACCATAAAGTCCATAACTAAAAAGTGGACGTTTACCTCAATTTCTTTTAGATGAAGTTTTGACAAAGCTATTATTACCCTACAATAGGTGTTAATCACTACCACATCTATATGAAAAGATACTTGTTGTATTTGTATCACTCAATATCTACATTGTTATATTAATATAACATTGTTATAAATTAACTTCTGACTCAATTTCCTGAGAAAATAAAACTTTGTTAGCAAATTATTAGTGCTTACCACAGCTAGTCTTGTACTACAATATTACCCTGAGGAACCCTTCCAGATAATTGCCCTCAAAGGACTGCTGCCAGGATTCATTGTGAAGACAAGTTTCTTAATATGTTTTCAATTTCTTATTCAGTTGTGTCTCTCTCTGCTCTCTGGCTCTAATTGTGGGTGGTAAAACTGTCAAACTGGGGCTTTTGGAAAGTGTATAATAATAAGTTGATTCCATCTTTAATTAATTATTTATGTTAATCTACACTGTGATAAAACTGAGTTTTAGTTCAAATATCATATCATATCAAATAGCACATTTCAAATATCTCTGCACACTGCTCAAGCTCCACACTACATTAGGATAATCACCATAGTGTGCCTTGGACTTTCCTGTTCCTGAATTTTTGGCTTTTTTATGCCTGCTGTGCACCGAAAAGCAGATTTGTCTGGCTGTAAGTGTCCTAAGCTATTTACATCTACTAATATTTTCGGAGAGAAAAAAAATCAATGGCCATTTTCATCACTTTGTTTCCAGCCAACCTTTTACCACTGTCTGCTTAGTATGCAGTGACCCAAAAACCTTGTGCAAGCTTGGTGCAGCAAACTTGCACAAAATTTTTTTTATAGTCTGGATGAACACTAGTTACCTGACAAAGCAGAGATGTTTGATCATAGCAGGGTATCTGCTCAGATGGAAGACAGCATGAGGCAAACAAGGAGATATTGAAAAAAACAGATTTACTCTCTCATCAAAGGGAGCCTGTTTATTCTATACATTGATCACAACACACAAACTTTCATCCGAATACTACGTCCCAGGGAACTGATTAAAATTACCGTCAGCAGACATCAAAAAGCACTTTGTTAATTATAGAACAATTGCTGACAAAGACCTCTCATCACATACGTTTTTCTTTAAACTTCACATGGGTGGTCTAAACTGTTGCTAGATTACATTAAATACGACATATGTTCACCAAACACTTCCAGTTCAGGTCTTTTGTGTATGATTTGTTAAATATAAACATAAACATATTCTTCTCATTGACATATGAATATTAAAATGACAAAAATAAAGACCATTAGCTTGGTTAGTTGATTATGCTAAAAGCTGTCAGTTCATACTGCTGTTAACACTCACTGACAAGCAATGTGACCTGTTTATCTATTTGTTCATATGACTTGAAATTCTTGTATTCAAGATATGGCATTTTAAGTCATTCTAATATCAGTAGAAGAATATTACCAACAGGGCATATTTGGTCAGAATTTACCTCTGAAACAGCGAGAAGGCCTGTGAGGGGTTCTAGAGCAGCACCCCCGTACTGCTCTAGAAGTTAGTGCTACTGTAGACACCACCCTGGTCCTCTTTTTTGGACAGAATGTGTTACTCAAACCAAAATTAGACAGAAGCATGACAAAGAAACCAGCATTTATTTATTTGTATCAATGCTGGCAGAATGCTGTTCCAAATTGTTCCGGCCCAATTTGACACACTTATCACTAATAATATAAGTGTCATCGAGGAAATGGGTTCTTGTGACAATATAAATGTATGCTGTCAAAGTGCTTAATAATGATTTGCAAAACACAGGCTAAACAAAATGTAAAATGCCAGAATCCTGATAACAAAATGACAAGTGTTCAAAGTGAGTGAATAACGCAGAGCTGCAGATAGCAGGCGCTAATCATAATTACCCACAGCCTGTCTGCAGACAGAACACTGCTCTCCTCAGTTCTTCTGTCATATCTAGAAGAGCAGCCCATCTCCTTCCACCACTGGCAGAGGGCGAGGCATTTAACACTGAAGAGGATGATAGTCATTTGACCATTTTTCTGTAATGGAAGTCTATCAAAGACAGTTGAGCTTTAACAACCCGCAATTACATTCCACAATCGCATTCTGTGACAACTTCTTTGGGTAAATATATTTAGAATATAAGCAGACAGACCTCCAAGCATGAGTTTGGACATCTAGTTTTATAAAATGACCTTCAGCTAGAATTATGTAAATGCTTTCTCTCTGAATGCAATAATACTTGGGAATAAGAATACATCTAGAAGAAATTCCAAACACATTGCTATTATCATACTGTCATGGGTGAAGAATCACACAACACAGTAAGCTGTGAAAAAGATCCCCGGAGGGCGTGTTTAATTACACACTGCGTGTTTATGTGCGTGCGTGTGGCAGCCGGTGCAGCTGGTGCGGCTGGTGAGGCCGGTGCGCGGTAGCCGGTGCGGCTGATGTGGCCGGTGAGGCTGGTGAGACCGGTGCCAAACGGTGTCCCTCGTGCCCCTGTGTCGCGAGAGCGGCCGTGTCCGTGGCGCTCGGTGCGGTCACTCACTGCTCTCTGCTGAGACGGGGGAAACAAAACACAAGCATTAATAGATCGCCGTCTCTTTTCCACCATTTCTCGCTTAGCTCTTGCGAGGGCGAGAGCTGGGGGCCTTATACGGTCGCGTGGTGATGCGGTCCAGCTGTGCCTAAGGCGCCGGTGATGAGTTAGTGCAGGTGCGGCGCCTCGGTTGCCAGGGCGATGCTGATCCGCCCAGAGAGACTCGTCACATTCCCCCCCCCCCCAAGCGTCGGCCTGGACCTTGGGCAGGCAGGGGAGAGCAAGGGAGGGATCAGGGGAGGGTGTGAGCGGACCCCTGACAGACCCACATAGGCCATCCAAATCCGGGATAGGCCGTCGGCGTTGGCGTTGGCTGCCCCGGCCCGGTGTCGTACCTTGAAGTGGAAGTCCTGAAGCGCGAGGAACCAGCGGGTCACTCTGGCATTGGTGTCCTTGGCCCTGGACATCCACTGTAGGGGGGCGTGGTCGGTCACCAGAGTGAACCGGCGGCCCAAGAGGTAGTATCGCAGCTCCAGGACTGCCCACCTGATGGCCAGGGCTTCCTTTTCAACAGCCGCATACTTCACCTCGGCTGAGGACAGCTTCCTGCTTATATAGGTGATTGGATGCTCCTCACCGTCTTGGACCTGGGACAGGACCGCCCCCAGTCCGGTGTCGGAGGCATCCGTTTGCAGCAGGAAGGGGCAGCTGAAGTCCGGGGCGCGCAGAACGGGGGAGGAGGTGA